>BJBW01003206.1:0-27349 GCA_004320125.1 Scolopax mira | reverse complement strand
TGTCAAAGACAACAAGAAGGGGTTCTTCAATTATATTGGGGGCAAAAGGAAAACTTGAGAAAATGTGGGCTCGCTGTTGAATGAGTCGGGTGCCATGGTAACAGAGGATGCAGGAAAGGCTGAGTTGCTGAATGCCTTCTTTGCCTCAGTCTTTTCTGCTCAGGCCAGCCCCTGGGAGCCATGGACTCTGAATGAATCAGAGATAGTCTGGACTAAGGAAGATCTTCCCTTGGTGGAGGAAGACCAAATTAGAGATCAGTTAAGAAGGTTAGACTTCCACAAATCCATGGGTCCATATGGAATACAACCGAGAGTGCTGACGGAGTTGGCAGAAGTCATTGCAGGGCCACTCTCCATCATCTTTGAGAGGTCCTGGAGAACAGGCAAAGTGCCCAAGGACTGGAGGAAGGCCACTGTCATCCCAGTCTTCAAAAAGGGCAAGAAGAATGACCCGGGAAATTACAGACCAGTCAGCCTCACCTCCACCCTTGGAAAGGTGATGGAAGACCTCCTGGATGTCATCTCAGAGCATGTGGAGGAAAAGAAAGCTACCAGAATTAGTCAACATGGATTTACCAAGGGGAAGTCATGTCAGACTAACCGGATAGCTTTCTGTGATGTCATGACTGGTTGGATAGATGAGAAGAGGGCGGTGCAAGGTTGTCTAACTTGACTTCAGCAAGGCTTTTGACATGATCTCCCACAGTATCCTCATAGCTAAGCCTAGGAAGTGTGGGTTAGATGAATGGACAGTTAAGTGGATTGAAAACTGCCTAAAAGTTAGGACCGGAGGGTTGTGATTAGGGGCACAGAATCCAGCTGGAAGTCTGTGACAAGTGGTGTTCCCCAGAGGTCAGTACTGGGTCCAGTCCTCTTCAATAAATTCATCAACCGGGATGAAGGGATGCAATGTACCTTTAGCAAGTTTGCTCATGACACAAAGCTCTGAGAGGTGGCTGGCACCCCAGAAGGCTGTGCCACCATCCAGCGAGACCTGGACAGGCTGGAGAGATAGACATACACAATAGAGAAACCCAAATGTGATTTTAATTAATAGAAGACCTAGTCACCAGAGAGGCCAGACTGAAGAATGCAATATGACACTGAAGGTTGTGGTTTTTTTCACAGTATATGCATTACTGATAATGAAACACACCCTTATTTGATGGCTGTTATTTAACTATGTTGATGCAAGTTCACATTTTCTTGTCATTAGGTATTTTTCCCAACATTAATAAACTTAGCATTAGCTTATTTACAACACAATAACCCAAGTTAATTTGCTCAGTCAATTACTCAGTTAGTATCTTCATTTAATTCATTAGTCTATGTCACTTCATTAAAAGGAAAGCTATTACTTATTTCAATGTTATGCAAAATTCAATATGCTAAGAGTATCTGGATTTTAGAAGAGTTAAGTACGTTAAATTAACAGCAAATTTCAGCTGTGCTGCTATTACAGAAATGAATTATAATTACTAATCTCTACTGTATGTGCTTGCAATTTTATTTAGTAAATATGAAAGAATTTCAAATATGTGTTATAAGAATGTTTTCTCATAACAACCATTTCTACCTCCACCATCTTCCTTTTCATTTATATACTTATGTTATGCTGTGGTGAGAATTAGCAACCTAAAATGCTAACTAATCAGATAATGTATTTTTAAAAAAAATCTAAAGCCTTCAAAACAGCCTGGAATTTTTGACAGCCCCCTGACTATCACGTTGTGATTCCCTTCACATACTTCTTTATGCACAGAAATGCTGGAGTTAGCAGTTGTCCATATATTGAGAAATAGCTTTCTTTTCAATTATGGAAATAATATTGAATTCAGATGTCTAAACGTAATGGATGGCTTCTTATTGGAAAGCACAAGTCCCAAATTCCTGGAACCAAGAGACCTTCAATTTCCTTTTTCTAAAGAGGGAGGCATATGTTTTGCAAGAGAAAGAAATATTTTAACATCTTGAGATTTATTACTGTGATTGTTTATTCAGAAACAGCAAGAGAAAAGAGATTTTAAAAAAAAAAAAAAAAAACGAAAATGAAAGAAAAAGAAAAAAAGATCTAAATGCAGGAGGGCCTATAATTCATTAATTTGTCAACTGCTTACTCATACTGTTAGCAGCATGATCTTGCTGCTTTTATCTAGTAAGCTCTCAATGCCTCTGTTGTAGAACAGGAAGCGAAGCCCTTCAGCTACACATGCTTGAGAGCTAAATTCCCTGCTGTGACTACTTTTTGCTGTCTTCTAGGATATCTGGAGGTATCTAGCTTAGGGTCAAGTTGAAACTTAATTAATATGTTGACAACATAGTAGTTTGCATATGTGAATGAATGAAAAAGTGAACCAACAGTGTCTGTAGCCAGAATAATTCTACATCACCACTATAGTTTACTAATCTAAAGAATATAATGCTCAGATAACTTTACTCCTAGACATACAATTTTTCACCAAAAAATGTCTGAGTTTTGAGAATTTTACAAAAATGTAACACTCTCTTTTAAAAAACAAAACCAAAACCAAACAATAAAGGGCATTTCTCTGACATTATAATACCCTTTGTGGTAGTAAGGGCTTTCTTATTCAAGTTATTATTTTAGCAGTCTTGATCAAAAAGGTAAAAGGAAGATTTTCTATTTAGTAAATTAGTGTATAGAAAACATGTGCTACTTTTTGGATACTCTTTCTTAAACTATGTTATAAATTAATGGAGTTTAGTAATATGAATACCTAACTAAAACTACAAAAAACAATGAAAGCTATGGAAAACAAACCCAGTATTATTTCTATACAATGCAATACTATACAATATTATTATTACTATATGATTAACGTACTTTCCCCAAGTGTTCTGAAGTGCTAGCTTCTTTTGAGTTGCACTCTGTGGTATTTTTCTGGAGGTGTTCACTGATGGGAGTAACTGAAGGAAAAATCTTGACATGTAAGTGCCTAAAAGCAAGGTCTCAGAAGGTGCAGCCCATTGACCAGTCATAGTCAAAGCCTAAAGTCCTGATTTTCAAATAAATGGCAGAAAGCCAAATGGAGGGGGAAAAAATACCTTCTGATGTACCTTAGTATGTGTATATATTTAAGATTATGAACGTATGTAATTATTGCACTTTATCTTCATCTGTCTTTCATTAAATGTTCTTTAACACAACTGATAACAGCCGTAAGTCCTTTACCTGTGCATAATTCAGGGCATTTTAAATGTAAATTAAAGAGTCCATAGTAATTTATGTGATTTTAATTGTCAAATTTTCTTTTATATATGTGTATATATTTATACACATGCATATGGATATTTGTACATGTCTATGTATATATATCTATATACAGTTCCTAAAAGAATTACTACTTAGAAAAGATCTCATGTGAACTTAAAGTACAGCAATGCTAAAACAAGGTGTCGTCTCTCCTCTTTTTATTTTATGTGGTTATAGAATCTGAAATTCATCACTTTTCTCAGGTATAGATCCACCATGCAACTAACAGATCTTCACTTTAACAACTCTTAATGTAATCCATGACTCATCTTTTTCCTGTAATTTCAGGAGTAAGTTTCATCCTTTCCAACCTCCTCAGCATGAATGAGTCTACTTCTAACAGTGTGTTCAATCCCTGGTAATATGCTTTATATGCACCAACCAGCTATAACTGTAGCAATCTAAAGTTCAATGTGTAGTTGTAATGTAGCTGTACTAATCTCTTTTTGTAGTCAACATTAGAGAACGAAGCTTAAAAAGAGATTAATCATTGTTTTGACGTGCCTGTATATTTGGATATTTTCATTGTCTACAGAGAGGTTTGTGCGTTTTCTGATGTTTACATCACTGATGCTTAACATTAAAGCAGAAAAATCTGCTTGCCTTTTGGAATAATTATCTCAATTATTTTCCATCTTATAATTTTTTTTAAGATTCCTATAGAAAACAATAAAATAAATAACTTTTTAAAATTGTTATTATTATTTTTTACAACTAGAACGAGGAGATACACAGGTTTCGTTTGGACATACTGTAATGATACCAACACAGACTTGTAGCTAAAGAGTCTACCTGGTGTTTAACATTACTTGAGTTTTTATTACCAGTCCAGATTGAGTGTTTCTGCACATCTCTGACAGAATAATTATTTTCAGACTTACACTTTAGATGAATCAGATGTCACAGACATCAAAACAAGAAGACAGAAATATTAGATAATATCTACATGAAAAATATTAGATGATGTGATAACCTGAATGTATGTTTTGATAAACAGTTGTCAACCTCAAAGAATTGTCAGTTGAACAGCTACAGATGTATCTGTACAAATTAACAACTCTAACTTGGCCATTGAATATAACCAATATGTTTTATATATTTTTAATATATTTTTTTCTCAGATTTTCTACAAATATCTGTATGCATTTTTATGCATCAAACTTCTCCATTTACCATTCTGATTTTGATAGGAAATCTAAAATAAAATAACTGAGCTTTTTAATTTTTCATAATTCTGTAAATGTTATTCTTTGGATAAAATATACATAGCAGTTCATTTTAAAACCTCATGATAATCATTATAGCAGTATTCAATAGGCAAAGTCCATATATATTTAAAGTGGAAATAGCTTTAAAACTAAAGGAAACACTAAGAAACATGCGCTTGGTCTAAGAGTTTTCTGACTATTTTTTAACTTTTATAGATTTTAACTTTTAGTCATCACTGAGGTGGTCAGGCAGTTGGACTAGATGGTCATTCTAAGTTCCTTCCAACTGAAATTATTCTATTCTATTCTATTCTATTCTATTCTATTCTATTCTATTCTGTTCTGTTCTGTTCAAAATGGCCTAAGGTTTGACTTTATGTTGCTTGGCAGTGAAGTTCTATTTCATTTCAGAGTTATAGTTATAGAATCAAAACTTTAGGATTACAAATCATCCCTTCTGCTGTAGGATCATTTCATTTAGATGCATTGTCTCTGACCACTTAAAGAAAGACAGAGAACTCTATCTCTGAACAGATGTTGTCTATTTTCCCTTGTTTAGATCTATGTTTGAAATAACTTTTTAATGCATTTTAAAAGACCAACACAGTCATTAGAAAGCTATGACTTCCAGAAGGTTTGATCAGATAGGACTTAAATACACGGTACAGTAAATTACATCAATCAGAAGGGGTAAAAAATTCCAGATTATCATGACTTAACAGTCTTACATATTGTTGTGTATGTGAAACTGTCTTACCTTCTGTGCAGCAACATGCATTACCTACAAGAACATCCTAATTTTCCAAACCTCATCATCCTGTATTTTCCAGCAGACATAAAAAATAGTGGTTTTACATTCTAAAATGGATTAAATTAATAAAAAGAAGCTTAAGGGCCTCTAAGATTCTTAGCAGTATAATTACCATCCTGGTATAACATAGGAACTTGTTACGATGCTAAATGACATCTAAATGTGGGGAATGATATTAATATACCTTTCCTCATAAAGAGATGGAATAACTTGTTTTCCAACATTCTTCCAAAGGGGGAGTAGTCATATTTATTTTTCACATCTGATAATTCCTTTGATAGCAGCAATAATTACAACATCAGCCTTCAGTATTCACCGAGAGATAAGTGAAAAAAAGTCGTGGTATTGTAGCTGCCTGTCTCTATCAGCACTGCTGTGTGCAAAGGAAAATTACACTTACCAGCTCATTTGTTCTTCATTTAATGACTATGTCATTTTAATTCTTCTGATTTATTATTTCTCTGAAACTGCTTCATTTAGTACCATCAAATTTCACTTTCTCACAGTGACATGTTGTCATACTTATTTATACTTATTTTCTCACCTTCTATCATCCAGACATTCAAAAGATTTACAGTAATTCTTAAATACTTCATATTTACTTACATAATAGTGCCTCTAACATTTATAACTATCTCTGCTTCATATTTCCTCCCTGTTATTTGCCCCTTATTTTTATCATTATATTTTTTATTGGTATTACCTTATCTAGAGAAGAAAAAGAAGTCTAAACTTTCTTAGCTTCATTGTTTTTAAACAATAATTCAAGAGACGGAGTATTTCTGAGATGTCAATTGAAGTTTATTTGAAATTTACAATTTTTCACCTGAATCAATCTCAATCTATTCATGCATTCATTTTGCTTTGTGTTGCTTGGTTGGCTGAAGTTTATTATTTTTCCCAAGGTGACACCCCTTTCATGGAAAAAACTTATAGCTTCAACATTTCAAGCTCTGTGTGTCTGTTTTAGGACATAGATTTTCAAACATTTTGTTATTGCCGTTATTTAATCTTCTCAATGTCTTTTTCTGCTAGACAGAACAAAATGATTTATATACAGTATTCTTCTATTGAAGATCAAATTGCAGATATTCTGTTGCCTGAGAAAACAGGAAGAATTTTAATGCATATGAACATTTTAAAAAAATTTCCATACTTCAAGTTTCAAGAGAGCTAAACGCAGTAAATTCCTCTATTTTCTTAAAAATTTTGCCCTTCACCTTAACTCAGAATTCATAAAAATTACAATAATGACAGTCAGGCTCCATTGTTCTCACATTACACTTAGATTTTTTTATTCTACATCTGGACTAGTGAATATCAGTTTTAATATTTGTGGTATTGTCACCCTGTCATGGTTTCAGCCGGTACGGAGTTAACTTTCTTGCTAGAAACTGGTGTTGGGCCATATTTTGGATTCAAGATGAGAGTGTTGTGGTTAGTACATTGATGGGTTTGGTTGTTGGTAAGCAGTCAAGGCCTTTTCTGCTCCTCATACTACCCGGCCAGCAAGTAGGCTGGGAGTGCACAAAAAGTCGTGAGAAAACACAGTCGGGACAGCTGACTCCAACTGACCAAGGGAATATTCCATACCATATGAATATATGCTCAGTATATAAAGCTTGGGGAAGAAAAAGGAAGTGGGGGATGTTTGGAGTTGTGACATTTGTCTGCCCAAGTAAGCATTATGTGTGATGGAGGCCTGCTTTCCTGGAGATGGCTGAAATTGAAGCTAAGTTATCAACAAGGACATTTATATCACCATCATCTATTTTTCCATAATACAGTAACTCTCATTAAATTTAATTCTAATTTAGAGTATTATTTATTTAGAGTATTATTTATTTATTATTTAGAGATTCTGATTAATTGATATTGGGATACTACATGTAAGATCCATTTGTAACTCAAAGTGTTTTTGGAATGCAAGGTTATGAAGAAATTGGTTAGCATAGTTTGGTATTTCTTTTAGTAAAGATAAATATGAAAATAAATATCTCTATACAAGCAAATGCCAACAGAAAATACTGAAACATAGTAAAAAGTGCCCTAAACCAAATTAAAATGTTTAGAAGTTTTTTAAAAAAGGCATTTGTCTATTGAATTAGTAATGTAGCATTGCACAGCATGAAGTTTTAGGTAGTAATAATATGTAGTAAACCAATTTAACAAGAAAAAGTAACAGTTCACTGTAAATTGTATTGTTTCACCTTCTTCCTTCTTTGTTTCATCATGAATCAAAAACACATTTCTATTACGCCACCCTTATTTCAGTTTTTTATGAATAAAAACATTGTTTTTCAGGGATAAATTGTGATATAAAATATTAAGTAATAGAGGCTATGTTATATACATATATATATATATATACAGCTGTTTAATTCATTATTTAAATCTAAACTTATCTGTATTCAGAATAATATGCAATGTATTACTTATCATTAGATTTATTTTCCCCCAGTGTATTTTTTTTAACTATATGCTAAAGCATATTAGAGATTAACCTCTGAAACATTACTTATAGTCTGTTTGGAAATGGAATCACAGAATCACAGAATCGTCAGAGTTGGGAGAGACCTATAAAGATCATCTGGTCCAACGCCACTGCTAAAGCAGAATTGACTAGAGAGCATTACTCAGGACTGCATCCAGGCAGGTATTGAAAAGCTCCAGAGAATGGGACTTCACAACCTCCCCGGACAGCCCGTTCCAGTGCTCCATCATCCTCACTCTAAAGAAGTTTTCCCTCATATAATATAGGTGTGGAATTTATACCAGTAGGTCTATTTAGACAGTAACTACAATGATCTGTGTCAACATAGTTTTTTGAAGTTATTTATATGAAACTTAAAAAAAAAAAAATTCTAGATATCTTGCTTACATTAAAAAAAGGAGAAATTCTGAAGCCAGCCACTATTTTTCATATATAAGAAAAAAATAACATATATATTGTTAATTTTCCATCATCTCTTAAAAATATCATTGTTTAAGTTAAGTGCTCTGTGATGATACTTTTTAAAAGCCTGCAGAAAAATTCTATTTCTTTTGGATTTGAAAATATAATTCAAAAACTATTAAGAATGTCAACAGAGTCTTTGTGCCTTGAAGGCTTACATGTTGTTTCTGGAAAACTCTGATTATTAAATCACTTTTTACTCAGAACCTCAGTTCTGAAACTAGTTTAAAATGATGATAGCATGATGAGATAGCAGGATTTTTAAAGTGGGAAAGACTGGAAAACAAATTACTGAAATTGCTGTATGGCCATCCTAGGAAAATTCAACAAAACTTACAAGATTTACAAATTATAGATAAACATGTATTAACTAATTTATTAATTTTTTTTCAGTGTGCACTTCCACTTTTTATTGTGGAAGTCACTTAGAGAAAGGTGAAGATCTAATCCCTCTACATTTTTCATATTCTTCTTAATTTTCTGCAAAAGGAGGAACACTTCTACAGTCATCCCACACAGTTAATGGGAAGTGAGGAAGAATTCTGTATTATGCTACAATCCATCAAAGGTTTGATCTGCTCTCCTTTGTTGTTTAAAAGAGACTTAATTTTGTAACCTCTCAAAATTTATAACTTGAATCTGGGCCTTGGAGCACATAGTCAATTTGCAACTTTCTTTTTCAAGAAAATAAAATTTTAATAAACTATTTCAATTGCTGTTAAATTGCCTCCTTGTTGGAAAAGTACCTATCAGACAGTTTTGTACCTGAAGCAGTCTTTTAGATATTCCATAACTTTTATGTAAGGGACAGTTTGCTGACTTTTCTGGTTAAACTTCTACTACAAAATAACAACCCCACCTATACACTGTATACTTCACTCTCACTACAGAAATGAAATCACATGGACAACCAATTTCAGCACCCTTCAGAGAGTTCATGATTGAGAAATAGCCTATGACTCTACTTTTATCTGTAGCAGTACTACAAAAAAATCAGCCTAAATCTCTAACTCTATTTACTCAATGACATCTGACCCATCTAAAGCCCTTCTCCAAGGTGTTGTACCTTTGAGACCCCTGACTATTTCAGTTAAAGAAACTGCAGATGTCTGCAAAATAACCCGCATCTTGTCATTGTTGGCTGCCCCTGACAGCTGGCCTTGTTATGGTTTCTAGCTTGACTTTTATCTTCCAATTGTGCTGTTTTCACTGTTCAGCTAAATAGTTAAAACTGCTTAAAAGTAAGCTTTTATTGTTTAAGTATGACTTCATCAGAACTGGTCTGGAAGGAAAACTGAAGATTATTTGCCCATAGAAATTGGCTATAGAAATTAGCCATAGAAATCTACTTGAAAATTTCCCACCTAAATTTAGACACCTTAACAGAGGGTTAGGTTAAGGTCTAAGTTAGGGTCTAACCATCCTGTGCTCATTCTGTGATGAGTGACTCCCCTACAAGTGTGACAGTCACCTAACAACTGAAACGCTCCCTCAGATGTCATCCACCAAGTATTAATGAATAAATGTCTCATGCAAATGCTACCTGCACAGAAGTAAATTTAGGTGAGGTACACCTGCAAGATAAGACATTATTGAAATATACTTTGCAATGCAACCAGTTCCAGAAATATGGATCATGTCTACAGCAATACAACTTCAAATGAATCAGCTTACATTCCCAAGTCCTGGAATAACCATCACAAATTTGTGTCTATACCTGATCCATTAAACTCATCCAGGTAACATAAAAAATTTATTATGTACCATCCACATTATCACAGAAAATTGCTGCTGCATTCCTACTTATCTTCTAAAATTAAAGCAGATCAAATACGTGTTGAGTATTTAAAAAAAAAAAAAAAAGAATTCACTGCAGAGAACTAAAAAGGAATCTGCAATGTGACTGCAGAGAAGCTTTTCAACTAATATGAAACTGTATTATCTGATATACTTTTGTTCTGAATTGTTGTAAATTAGGCTGTCATTCTCCTAGTCAAATCTCAAACTCTGTTTACTCATTACAATGACCTCTGGAGAGCTAGGACTTTGGTCCTGATGCTACTTCTGTATTTCCAGAAAACTGGAGTTCAAACATTCAATTAATTTTTTTCAGTGAATTAGTGATCCTTATGTGTGCTGTGCGCTCTCAAACCACTCAGACTCACTTGTTTGGCTTTTGAGAATAGGTGTTAACATATTAAGACATAGCTTTTGTTTCTTCATCTCTAAGAACCATAATGTTTAACCAAATGCCTGAGAGTACATGAATGCAAAACAAAGGAAGACAAGAACAAAGCCTGTTAGGTCTGAGAGCTGGAGACTGTGGTTATGTAAGAATACAGTAATTGCACCAATCTACTGAATGACCAGTAAACTGGCTTTACTCTTTTATGCTCCAGGTTTTCATTCAGAAAAATCATGATAATACTTACTTATCTTTTTGCAGAGTTGTGAACATCACTCTCTCATAATTGAAAACAAAAAATAAAAACCAAGTACATAAAGATTTTCTTAGAGATCAAAGGCTATTACACCCCAAACTTTTGAGATCCTTAGCAAAAAGATTTGTTTGAACTTTTTAGATGATTTTGGTTTGAAAATCAAGCTGTAACTCTTATAAGAATAAGTCATATAATAATTTTTGGTTGGAAGAAGGTGCTATGGTAGCTAAAATTAAAAGTGCAGATATACAAGAGAAAATATAAATAAATACAAAAGACCACTCAGACTTCTCTCCCTCTAAGATAATCCAATAATTTTAAGATAAGGTTTTGCATGAAGTTTCGCTTATATTCTCCTCCTATACATTCTTCAGATAATTATAAAGCTACTGAGTGAACAGCATTAAAACATCAGTATATATTATGCTCTTGAATCAGACACTTGCATACTAATGTGGCAACTCCTAATATAAAACATAAAATTACAATGAAATAAAATTAATCGTGTCATATTTCAAGTATAACATGCACAATAGCATAGAATTGTAGCTGTGATAAAATGTTATACACCCACACTGTCTACATTGACAGATAACTCAGTACAGGAGAAGCAGATGTAGAGTACAAAGCAGTCACGGAGGTTGGCGTTGGATTTTGGGAGCTGAAAGTCCATTTGCTGTTCGAGTGCCCTGAAGGACCCCCTCCAGCACATCCTGTGCTTTGGTTTCATCTGAAAAGAATCTAATTAATGTACTCCAGGATCACACTCTGAACGAAGACATAGCTAGTTGGGAAGAATAGGAGTTTTTTTTCAAGAAACATGTAGTTGATTCAAACTAAAATTATTTTTTTTCCCCTCTGATTATTCTCAGAGTAAAGTGAGTCATTTTTAACCTGTTCTCTCTATATTTTACATTCCAAACAGACCTTATCTTAGAATTCAACTGTTGTGTCCCTTTTTCTTCTTAACAACTTCTCTTTGGTGATGGCAAATTTCATCTGCTGACTGCTATAACAAAAATGAAAAGTTTACATATTTAAATAACAAGCTTCTTCACAGAAAGAAAACAGATAAATTGTAAATAAAATGTGTATGTCTTCAGAGATACATTCTTCAAAAATGGCTCCAGTCTGAATTAACTAATCTAACTAGCTAAAAGCAAAGACTTCTTTTCATAAACATTTGACAAAACTGGAAGCCTTAAAGAAACAAATGTTTCTACATCACACTTGAAAGTTACTTACATTATATAAGCTTCTAATAATGTTGCTTCCTGTTCTGTCAGGAATACCTGACTGAATATATTTGTAATGCCAGTCTATCACCTAGCCAGCACAGCACACCTTGTATCTGAACTGTATAAAATATTCTGTAGCCCCAGAGGATAAAGACTTAAAGCACATATTTCCTTAACTTGTGAAATTGTACACACAATTGGGCCCGTTGCAACAAACTTTGCATAATAGCAAAGTATTTTCTGGCTCCACAAACATGGCTCAATATCAGTATAAGCAGGAAATGCAAGCTCACATTAAATCCTGTCTTAAAAACAATATGCAAATCATTTTACAATTCAATGAAATCTAAATTAAAAAAAAAAAACTTTTTTTTTTAACACCATTACAAAATTCACATGCTTAGAAAAGAGACTTGGACTGACATTCAGAGGAGTTAAGAAAAAATATACAAGTGTTAGCAAATCATGTGATCTAGGTGTTGCCTGTTGATCAGCCCGTTCAACACACCACAACAGGACAATAAACCTGTTTTTTCTGACCATAAATGAGCCTGAATTTTGCAGTCAAAGGAGCTGGAGTGCCCTACATCATGCTGGGGAAGGAACACTGAGGCAACAGAGTGGGCATGTTAATGGCAGAGACCTGGGTTACTTCCCTAGTATTAATGGGAAATGTCTGGAGGCAATGGACCAGTCTACTTAAAATTCTAAATAAGAGTTTTTTTTTTTTTTTTTTTCTTTCAATTTTACCTTAATAATCCTAGCAAGATTTCAGCATTCAGATCATATTTTTAGTGTGATCTGGTTAAAATAAATTTATATTGATTTTTTTCTTCATATTTGATTGATTGTTTACCAAAATTTATAACTATTTTTTATGTAAATGTGTAAGGACATAAAAGTACTATGTATTAAATAATGGAACTATAGATAAGATGGATATAGACTCATCTATCATCCTGGCAGTCTGTAGGCTTGGTTAACTTTACACTCATCCTGAAGAGCAAAACTGAAGTCTATTTTTTCTGAAGAAAAATAAAATTACTGTTCTGATTTAGACTAAGTAAGGAGCTTATTCAGCCCACTTGCAAAATCTTGGTGTTCTGCTTACAGAGAAAATAGATATAGAAGATTTACCTCAGAACTCATTGTGTATTTTCGAATTCCAATTAAATTTAGTGTGACAGTGTGAAAGTGTCAGTAACAGAACTACTTGAGGTTTGGGATTTTTCAGACTCTGTAGTAACAGCAACAAAAGGTCCCAAATATTCCCAAAGGATCCAATATCAGATGCTGCAGCTGTCTCCCACATGGCCAACATACTTAATTGTAGGTGAGAAGCAACAAGAGACTGATTTCACCTACAAAAATGTTCTATATAAATAACTGTTGAAAGAAAACATACAGAGAAATAAAAATAATTGTGGGAGCCGAGGCTTTCTAGAACAAAACAACTATTATTAACAGGGTTCAAGGTTTCTGATGAAATCAGATAGTAGTTCTAATAACATATCAAATATTTGAGAGTAACAGACAACGGTCATGTATTTAATTTTATTTTTTGCAATTTCTTATATTTCTTTCAAGAAGTTACAATTTACCTTCTCTATGTTTCTTCAGAGTGTACTGTTTCACATAAAAGACTTTTGGTCTGTTTTCTACTTCTGCCAAGACAGAAGACACACTGAAGTCCCTTTCAATAAGTTACTAAAGATCTCTTTCAAAAAAGTCTGTGAACATCTAAATGTCATTATACTACTTGGGCCATGAAATCCTTTCTTCAATTACCTCCTAATAAACAGAAGGCTTAAAAAAATCCAAACATAACCCCTCCCCCCCAAAAATACCACAACTAAACTAACTCCCAGTAAATACCACTAATAATATGTCCCACCAATGAAGTATGAAAGATCAAAGACTGGCAGTATTACTGGTCCCTGAAATTGCATGGAAACGCTAATGTTTTCTTGGACCTAGATGATATCTATGTTGTGAATTAAAAAGCCACCACCTAAAACAGTCCCTGTCAATTGGTGCAGAGGTTAAAATTCTTTCCTGACCACAAATTTGACAGCCAGATTAACTTTGAACATGTGAAGAAGTCATAACCACCAGAAAACTGTTGGTCAAGAAACACAAACGTGCCAGGCATATGTTACGAGTTTCTTACTCTCTCCTGCTATTTATCCATGCCTTTTGCTACACATGGTACAAAAAAAATGGAATTATTCATATAGTTTTGACAACAAATTTCTTCATGATTATCTGTGATATGGATGACACTTATCAAGGGTTTGCAATTGGCTTTTTTTGGTGTTTTGGTTTTGGTTTAGAGTTTTATTGTTTAGTATGATGATGTTCAGTTTTCTTGTTATATTTATTTATTTATTATGTTATATTTGTTTATTTATTTATTTATTTATTATTTGAATCTGCTTTTAATTCTTATTAAAAATTATGATTTAATTTTCTTGAAAAATTCAAATTTACAAATAATCAAAATATGAATCCCTCTGATAAGGAGTTCCCAAAATATTTAATCTTTAATGTTTTCTGTGGACTATCATCTTTGAACAAGTAGAACAGAGAGTAAGTAGAAAAGATGATAATGGGATGTGGGAAATAAGAGAATTGTATTCTTCACAGTAGCTTCTGCGGTGCTGATCTCCCATAGTCATTCCTCTTTACCCCAGTAGTTCTCCTATCTCTGGTTACTTCAGCCTCTACAGCAGATTACATGTTTCATTTAAATAATTTATAAGTACCAAAAATTTCAGAGGGAACTAGTTATCTGAAATATGTGATGTTTACTGGGAGCATGGTATACAGCTCCTCAGCTACCCAAGACTTATCGCCTCAAGGAATACGAAACTTGCACTTCTCCAGCATACAGGATTATTAGGTTTGGATGATCCCTCTCACGTGACCAAATTAATGTTGTCATTTTTGGCTTTGTAGATTTCATTTTTGTCTTCTTCCTAACTGTGTTTCATAAATGTCCATATGTCCACAGACATATATCTGTATTTTATATATGAATGTAACAAAATGCATACCATTCAGCTGTAGCTTTCACCACAATATAAGAAAACTGTTTGCTTTTATTCAAATACTTTTCTGAACACTATGTCCTTCCCTTGTCTTTATTCTTTTACATTAAAACTGAATGATAAATTAATTTTTAATTGTTATTTATTGATTAAATCAATTAAAATTAAATCAAAATAATTAAAAATGAAATTAATTATTTAAAATCAATTTAATTTTGCTTTAAGACTTCAATTTCCTTTAGATTTTGTACCACAACAATTCAAAACTATCAGTTGTTAAAACACAGCTTCCTGAAGGCCTATTAGAACTGCACAAAAGTGTCTAGTTAAACTATTAAGAAATAAATAAAATGACAAACATAAAAAAACATTAAGTTCTATACATGCTCAAAAACACTTAGACATTGCAGATATTTAGCCATTTTTCAATAGAAATTCAATTGGGTAAAAACTTCATGAAACATACATGTAAAGTTTTAACCTTTAGTAAAGACTATACTTTTATATTTATTCCACCAAGGTATATTTCCCAGGTAGTGGAACAAGATTTTAATTTCCCTTTAGTTTTACTTGCAACCCCTTCCAATCTGATTATTTCCTTAGTCTGTAAACAGGTCAGACAGTAGAGCTCCTCATTTAAAAATTTCACTAATCCTCTCTTTTGCTGTTTTCCTGTTAGCTTTATAGCTTTATAGTTATTTGACCATTGGGGATGGGCAAGAATATGAAGGACAATATAAGTAAGGAACTTTAGACTTTCATAGACTCATCAATTTCTTCCCCTGTTTCATATAGTAAGACAGCTTATGAGAAAGCAAATAATCTATTCTCCTGTGTAAAAGACTTGTTGAATAAAGGAAGTGATTTTGAAGGAGTGGGCCAATATTATGTAGAAATTGCATGCGGAAACAGAGTTCTTGTCTTTCTTGAGTCCTACACCAATAATTAGTTTTCCTTTAATGAAGCAATCATGACAACTTCTTCAGCTCAGATTTTGTCAATTTTTCTGGCCTTTATACTTCTGGCCTTTATATATCATCACACTGCTTATTCTTCCATCCTGTCTGAGCTCACAGATAATGCACCCCTGCATAAATAATAATATATATTTGTATACATTTTTTGTTCAAAACAATCAAATATTAAATGTCATTGGCATGATCCTACTTTTTACCTATAAGTTTTTTAAAATGTGGAAAAGGAAATGGACAACAGTAATTGTTTTTAAAAAAAACATATGGTATATCAAGCACTACATTTAGGATTAATGAAATATGCAAATAAAGAATGAGGAACAGCACATGAGCAGGCTGCTTTGTGGTAGAGGATCTCTGAGTTATAGTTTGCACACACACGCATAGTAAAGTAGTAACACAGTCTTGTAAAAAATCAGTGATAATACAGTGATAGTTATTGGCTCTGCAACATTTCTGTCAATGATGGGAGCGTCAATCAGAGATCCGGACCTCAGTTTGTTACCAAAGCTTTTAAATAAGTTTTATTTATCTCAGGAAATTTGGTAAACATCATAGTTGCTGCCTATTTCTTGTCAAACCACCAGCAGAGATCAATTGCTATCCTTAGGCTATGAGTTCAGACTTCCCTTTTACAAAATAGTGATTTCTTCTTATTTTATTATAAATTTCAGAATTAGTTGTGTCTCATTCTCATGTTTAAAACATTTAATCTTACTTCTGATACCCATACCACAAAAATACTTTCATCACTGTTTTGAAGTGATGAAGTTTTGAAGTTTAGCTTGATCAGTTGAATTACTAATTTTTTCTGGTCTTCACCTCTAGATGTGTAAACCAATTTCTATCACAGCACAGAGCTGCATCAGAACAGCATAAGAAACTTCACTTTTCTGCTTGAAAACTCTTACCAAGTGGCATATAGAACCTTTAACATTAATTTAGGCCAAAATGTACAACATGAAGGCACATGAAACAGTGCTTTCTCTCTACTTTATATTAGAAAAATTGCAATGGGAGTGGTACTCAGACAGTGGTACCTGTCAAGGACGCTGTTGTATTCTGGAGAAGTACAATGAAAATGGATGAAAAATATGTTGAAATAGCTTTATTTGTTTAATCTATAAAACAAACAGCTGATAGTAGAAAAATACCTAGTTGCATATGCCACAAAGATGTCAATGATAGATTGCTACCTAGAAGAGGACAGGAATCAACTATTTTAAATAGCAACACTAAATTTCAGTTAACCAGTAGGGAAAGGAAGAACAAGTCACAGTTTTCCTTGCTTTGAAGCCAGTGCTCACCAAAAAGAATGAGAAAGTTGTGGTTGCCAGCACAAGGTATTTTCAAGAAAATACTGGATAAATATCTTTTTAGAATGGTAAAAGAAAAAAAGAAAAAAAAGATGTCCCCAAATGTCAATTTGTTAAGATAAGCTTTTATTTTGAATCTTAATCACTTAGGAAATGCTGAAGAATATTTCTAAAGTAACTTGCAGAATGGATGTTTCTGAAATGCTTTAAAATGGTAATGTGTTTATAAATGAAGTTATCCTCAAGTTTTAGGATTTGAGTATTGCTAGGTCAATACTGAAAACACAAACTGTTCTTGTGGTAGATCACTTGCTAGTAAAGTTTGAGAAGTGAGACAACTGACTGATTGAGAGAAACACAGAACATGCAGAAGAAACCTGCAGAACTCTCTTAAGTCAGAGGAAGGAATCAGAGAATCTCGAAGAAAGAAAACCAAGAAAGACCGAACAATCAAGAAGTAGAATGTCATTGATTGTCCCACAGATGGCTAAAAGATCACAGAGAATGAAAAAGCATCATTTTCTGACCTATAGCTAATACATTGTGAGAGTTTTCAGTGAGGTGTAATTCAACCAGTACTCTTATTTCTCAAGCATACAGGATATTTCTTAATTTTAACATTTTGAATAACTAAAATGAAGAAGAAATATATGTATTTATTGAACTGGGACTGAAACAAGCAAGTTATCTCTAATGATGCTGTTTTGCTGAAGAAGATGCATTTCATTAAGGACTGATTAAAATTTTATGTCTACATGCCATTTCAGGATGATCAGAGAGAAATAGACGCCTTCTTTAAGAAAATATTTTCCTTACTTTCTCCTGATGCATGTATTAAAGCTTTGAAAAATCAATAATCAGAAGCATGGTCTCAATGTTCCTCTTTTGGGCAAGGTTTACACTAAAAATGCTGTATGATTCAGAAGAAAAAAAAAAAAGCCAAACTTTCAAAACAGTTTACTGATAATTTGCAAAGCTTCCTGTAAATAAATCGAATTTTTGTGTAGGAAAAGTTGATGTTCATACACACATGCCACAAAAATTAAACACTAATCTCAGAGAAAGACAGATCTTTAAAGAATCCAACTAGTGTGGCTTTTTTTCCATAATGAAATACTTCCTTTTATGCAGAAAAATAAAGCATTAGTTCCAAAAACTGATCAAATTTTTTATATATCACCACATTTTGCAACTGGTGTAATTAGGCAATATCTGCTCCATTAAAATGCAAAAAACAAAAAAAAAGGTAAAAAGAATTATTCTTGAATTTAGAATCACATCATAGATGTAAACATTATTCTGAAATAAAGTTCTGAAATAAAGATATTTTTTAAACTACATATATTATTTAACTGCAAATATGCCATATAAAAACCAAACAGCACTGTTATATTATAAGGTCTATTATATTATAAATCAGGTAAGCATCTGAAGCTTTCTTAGTTAGATAAAAGTATGTTTTCAAACCCTAGTAATCTTAGTAACACAGGCTAATAACCAGCCAGACTTATGGTAGATACTTTATCTACTAGAATAGTACCTGAAGGGTCAATTTGAGGCCCACTGAGTTTTCAGTAATTTTTAGTAATTACACCAATGAAGCATGATTTTCCTTTTAATGTATGAATATAGCTTAAAAAACCCCAGTAAAATCTCAAGGAAAACATGAGATCAGGCAGCTCCCGTCTGTAACTGCCATGCTCTGTTTTGTTAATTCATTTTGTCTTTGTTAGTGACCTGCATCTTTTTGTAAATCTAAATGTGATACCATCACTCAAAACCACCATTTGTTTATTTTCTGTCCAATTTATGTACATAAGACATTAGCAGAAACTCAAACTATGAATATGTCCTTAATCCTTGCAAAAAAAAAATATTCAAATCTTAGTACAACAAGATAAAAGCAAAATGCTTTTCACTTCAACCAATCTCCTATGTAGTAAAATTCTTTGCAATTACTTTGAAGACTTGCTAGAAGAAGGAGGGAATCTAGCTCTACCGAGCATTGCTGAGAGGTTTATGATTAAGGTCCTTTTCTGGAAAAGGTTTGCCTTCAACTCCTCTCCAAGCTGAAGAGGTCTTAGAGATAAGTTTGTGCTGCCTGAAGGAGTACAATAAATAAGAGTTACTATTTAAAAAAGAATGGTTGTCACTGCCCTCAGGAGACTGACCATTGTTCTGAATTCATCTCTCCAGATTCCTCCTCCCACTGCATGTGCTTGTGGTTTTCTCTCTCCTGCTCTGAACTTCTCTGCGTTACTCCTGCAAGAACAGTGAATTGCACTACTAGGTGCCAAGGACTCACGGATAGCCAGAAGTACTCTTTGCAGGCATCAGGCACCACCAATTGGTACTACCTAGACCCTCAAACTTGAACTTTTGGGATTCAAGTTGCTTGAGCAAAGAACCTATCTTTAACACATTTAAAACCTCAAATGACCATAGTAAGAAGGTGTGCTTACCAATTTTTATATTTCCAGGCCAGTTTGCAAATCCTTGTAGGCCATAAATTAAAATTCTATATCAGGACATTTTTCTAGAATCTTAGAATCATAGAATGATTTGGGTTGGAAGGGACCTTAAAGATCCTCAATTTCCAACTCTCCTGCCATAAGCAGGGACACCTCCCACTACAGCAGGTTGCTCAAAGCCCCATTCAGCCTGTTGGATTGGGCATTCACAACTTTCCTAGACAACCTGTTCCAGTGTGTCACTACCCTCACAGTAAAGAGTTTCTTCCTAATATCTAATGTAAATCTCCTCTCTTTCAGTTTAAACCCATTACCCCTCATTCTATCATTCCACTGCCTGTTGAAGAGTCCCTTCTTGTATCTACTGTAGGCCCCATTTAAGTACTGTAAGGCTGCTATAAGGTCTCCTTGGAGCCTTCTCTTGTTCAGGCTGAACAACCCTAATTTCCTTAGCCTGTCCTTGTAGCATACATACTCCAGCCCTTTGATCATCTTTGTGGTTCTCTGCTGTACCCATTCCAACAGGTTCAGGTTCTTCCTGTGCTGAGGACTCCAGCTCTGGATGCAATACTGATGATTTCCCTGCTGATGGTAGAAAACTTCTGTCCTGAGTAGTCAATATCAATATGTATAAAAGGATCAGGAGCTCTTTTTGCAAAACACTTCAGCAAACATATTAGCATGGTTATAAACACACAAGGACCTACAAGTTTACATTACTTATATCAAAATAGATGCAGTAGCTCGACGTTAACACAACAAAATTGAGTAGTTAAACAACAGAGATTCTGGATTTTCTGCAACATTAAGTGGATTTAATTTAACATGCTTCATTTTGCTCTCTTATTTTCCTTATTAAAAAGAAACCAGCATGAAAAATTATTTAATAGATCCCTCTTCAGCAAAGTCCCATTTAGACAAAAGCTTAAAGACATGCTTATTTCACAAAATTTTTAAGTAAATAATAATACATCCATGCTATAGAGAAGTGTCAATGCTATTTACCCCATGGATTTACTGTAAAGGGCAATATATTCATTATTCTGCTATATATAATTAATAACTGTTACACTTTCATATTAACTCATACTATTACGTTAAATGCAGGGTTTTTAATTGTGTGCTGAACTTCTTTGTTTCTGAATTGGAGACAAAATGGCTACATACTGTTTAGGAAAGACAGGCCAGCAAGGAGAGGTAGAGTTGCTCTTTATGTGAGAGAGCAAGAGGAATCTATTGAGCTCTGCCCAGGCATGAAGAATGACTCAAGAGCTTATGGGTAAGAATTAAGGGGCAGACTAATATGGCTGACAGTGTTGTGGGTATGAACTACAGGCCACCTGATCAGAAAGACAAAGTTGATAAAGCCTTCTACAAACAGCTGAAAGTAGCTTAAACCAGGCTCTGTTTTTCATGGAGGATGTCAACCACCATGATATTTGCTGGAAAGGAAACACAGCCAGGCACTCATAGTCCAGAAGTTTCTGTAGAAACCTCTACAGAGGTTTCTGTAGAGCACTGATGATAATTTTTTGTTGCAGGTTCCACAAACTGGAACACAGTAAGTTCCATCTTTATACATTTATAGATAATACATTTCAACTTACAGCACATATTCTATTACTTAAATTTGTAAAGTATAAATACTTTAGGCAATCTCCATCCCAGGATATATGAAGGTGGTTATTCTACTGCATTTCTTTTAAGTGGGACTAGGCTTTTCTACTTTTATTATTTGCCTATTTTTTTTTCTAAAAAAGTTTAATTAATTGAAGAATACCCAGTTCATATGTGAACTGAAAATCCCTATAACTCCTTAGCTAATAATTAATTGTTAACATTCCTGTTAACCCTCTAATGTTAAAACCTGGTAAATGTACACTGTTATACCAAGATTCTTGATATAAATTTGTTGTTATATTAACAATTAGGAGCGGACTAGGATGAATGCTAGAATGATTGCTTGTGACTGCATGCCCCCATGGAAAAGTAAGCAGAAGGAGAATCTAGCTGTGATTTTGGCTTTAAACCACTTTCGTGACAGAGGTCATGGTATTGGCATGAAAGCAAAATGCTAAATCACTCCTTCCCTTTCCCTTTGCTTGCTTCTTCAAGGCAACATATACTTATAGCTAGACATTCATCTTGGGATTTGTGTCAGACTAGTTGTACAGGAGGAAGGAGTGAGGCTTAGGTGAGAAACTGAGGACTGCAAGATTACTTTTCCTGTGGGGATCTCACTGTCACATTCGTGTTTTACTTGACTCTGGACATGTTATTATCAGAATTATTACTGTTCCTGCCTCACACTGGAATGCTATTTAAGAGGTATCTGTAAAAAAAATGAAACATTGCCATTTCCTTTATATTTGACACAATATTCAGAGTTGGATTTTCAAACAACCAACCAACCAAAATAAAAATCTAAAATGGAAAAAAAAAAAACCAAAAAACAAACCAACCAACCAACCAAAAAAAAAAAAAACCCACCCAAAAATAGCCCTTCACAAAATCCACACCACTCAAAAAACCATACTGAACAAACATTGAGTTTATTTCTGGAGAGTGGGAGAATTGAGAGATAATTTAGAAATTAAAGAAGGTGGAAATGATAATAAAAACCCAAAGGTCAACAGAACATTAACATGAAATCAATTAATAAAATCTTAGGAAGTTTCATAATTCATACACCTTCTTCCCTGTGACTATATAGTGAGCTCATCTGTTATTACTTCTTTACTACTGATCTACTTCTTTACAGAATGTCAGTTTAGTTTTCTGATTGATTGAACAGTTTTGCCAGAGCTTTGTATGGGTCATCAGCTCCCTGAAGCTGGAGGTTGGAAACATCAATGTCTCCTCATGGGGCCATAATGTCAGGGCCATATGGCCAAGGCCTGTCCTATTGCACCAGCCCTCCTAGAAGACAGGTCAAGGATGCAATGGGACCGTGGCCCACAGATTGCTGCCAGGGTCCATGGCCAGACATAAGCATTACCGTGACACTGCAGCTCCAAAGGTGAGACCTCTGATTAAAAGCAATTCCTCAGAGGAGTGGCCATTTCTCATGTATCTTCTAACTTTCTTCATGAAAGCTTTTCTCACCAAAGGAGCTGATTTGGGACTCAGCTAACAAACTAGTGGAAAATGGAAGTGGGATCAGGCAAATTTTTATCTTGACATTTTCTGTGGAAGCCGGTTTAAATTTTTTTTTTAAACATTAATGAATTTTAATTAATTAATTTCTACAATAATTATTTTTCTACACCATTAATGTCCTGCATATATTTTTCAATTGTGTTATCTGGGGCAAATATTAATATAGAAAGATAGTTTTAGGAAAGTTAGAAGGCAACACTAACTGCACAAAACCAGGGAAGAAATAAAATGTAAAGTAAATTCAAAATATTTTAAAAGCCTCAGTGCTAAAAACTTAATTCTAAAAACTTAATTCATTCATTCTATTGTGTATAATTTACTTATCTAGGGAATGAAAGAACCTAGGCATCAATAAAATTTACTTGTAGGAGTCAAATGCCCACATTCAACTGAATTTAATGGACAGACAACTTGATATGCACTTATACTACCTGTCTATTTTAAAGACATTTTTCAGTGTTGCAGACAGCTGTTACTTGTTTGCTCACATGCCTATTTTAGTATGGTTGGAGGATCTTTTGTTCCTCCATTAGAAGACTATGCCCAACAAGTTTGTTCTTTTATTAAAAAAATTTGGATATTCACTTCAAAATATGGGAATATTTCTACTATTCCTCATTCTCTAAGAGTTTGCTCTTTTCAGTCTTACAAAACAAAGAGTGGCTAAGACCATAAATACATTAGGAAGTTAAACACCATTAATGTCCTGCATATGTTTTTCAATTGTTTTAACTGTGGCAAAAATTAGCCATCCACAAAGGACTGTGGTGTGTTGACCTTTGATTTCAGCCCACCTAACTGCTCTCTCACTCTTCCTCCCCAACAGGACATGGAAGGAGGGATAATTGGAAAAAATCACGGATCAAGATAAAGACAAGGAGATCACTTACCAGTTACCATCATGAGAAAAACAGACTTGCCTTGGGACACATGGATGCCTGCATCCCTATAGATGCTGAGAGTACTGTGGGTCTCCCAAATTCCCTGGTTTCCAGGTCGCTTGGATTCCCAGGTGTAGTCAGGGAGGCACAGGTAGGTTCAGATGTCTGAATGCCCCCATAAGTGCTGGTGTCTGAAATGGGGCGGCCTTGGCCTCATCTCACAGAGGTCACCTCTGCAGCCCCGTGCTGCCACCACCTGGTACCTACATCCAATGCAATTTCAAATGTAGATTAGTACTCTGAGGTCTAATACTCAAGAAAGTGGAGCCCTTCTTCAGCCTTTCTGTTGTGTAAATAGTGCCAGAAAAATACAGAGAATTGTGAAATAATACTGCTTGTGTCAGAATCAGCTGTACAGTATTGCAAAGTATTTTTGGTTGGCAAGAGAATTAAAATATAACTGCCATGTTACTCCACAGGAGTGCAGACAAAACACAAGACAGACAAAAAACACAGGGCACAGAAAAAAAGATAAATAAGATTAAAAAACAGGTAATGCTTGCAATTCTAAGTAATTACTTTTAGTTCCCTCCTTTGTGCAGACACAAATACCCAGAATATTAAGTACAAGATAATATCTTTTACTTTCTATATATGAATCCGGATCTTTATCAGTAAGAATGATAAGGATTTTCTTAGGTGTGATTCACTTTGATATAAAAAAAAAATTTTGGAAAATGTTTTTATCACATAAAAGTGTATTGTACTTTACTGAACAACATAAAGTATCCAATATACTTCTCCGTAGAGTTGTCTGAAAATCAGGGTTTATGCTGTGTGACGTTTTCTGGTTGATTTATGTAAATACGTATGATCTGAATCAAACCAAGAAATAACTTCCAAGAAATAGAAGATTCTCACACCTCAGGGAAACCTTTCTTATCAACCTCATGTCATGATAGTTGCATCCATGGAATTCTAAGCTATGTGGACTATTTAGACGATTAAAAGAAAAAATTACCATGAGGAAGTCAAACAAACAGTTACTCAAAGATGCAGTAAGATCTCCATCCTCAGAGCTGTTCCTGAACAACCTGATCTTTTGAGGAGGTAGAACTAGTTGTCTTCTGGAGATCCATTGCAAAATGAATATCAACTAAGGAATTAATTATTTTAATGACCATAAAAATGTCATACAAGAGATTCCCCACTAAGTATCTGGGACATGTTGCAGTATAAAAACTGGAATGACAAATATCAGTGTGACTATTTGTCCATTATTGTACTATCCTGATGGAAGACTGTAGATAAATATTAAGCTCAACTACCACTAAAATATTTCTGTAGGTCTACAGCAACCACATGTATGACTTTCTTAGTAAAAGGTTTCCCAGAAAACAGTTATGTGCTTTTCTCTGCTGAATGGAAAAGGATAGCTGTTCTGTCTAACCGTCTTTTGTATCACTTATCTCTTTGCTTAAAGTTGTGTTGTAACACTTTACTGTCCAAAAAGTATCTTATCTATGACAACCACAGGTCATTTTGTAATTTTTTCATTCAGTGCTCTTAATTCTTATATTTTGTACCATGTTACTACAATCTCTGAGTTGTGCTGGGCTTTTTCCTTTTCACAGAAAACCACAATTAACATCAACTTTTCAAATGTTCACATACTTAAATTGCAAGCAAACTCTCATGATAGCTGTCTCTTTCATCTAAAACCACTATAAAACAATTTCTTTCAGAGCTTCAGATTTTTGCACTTCTTCACTTCATATGGAAGGGAAAAAGTTGAATTTTTTTCCCAGTAAAATTTGATTTAAGAAAAAGATATTCATAATATGCACTATAATTGAAACATAGGCTGTCTTCATGGAGTTCTGAGACCATCACCTTTTTACCATAATAAAACATCAATTTATAACATTGTCACAGCAAGAAGATCAATTACTACACAGTGATGCTGAAATATCTGTTTGCTAACTGAAAGATTGCTCTTTCCTGGAGCTATGTGACTTAATTTTCAATCAAGGTTTATTGTTAGTAATACATAATTATTTGCTTATGAAAACTGCAGGATTTTTATCCCCACTCTTTTTTAAATTGAGGTTAGATTTTAAACTAAGTAGAACTTTACTGATTCATTTTCCATAATTTGAATTTATAACTCAGACCCTGACTGATATTCTTATTCAAGATGTAGCAAAACATGCACTTAATTTTGAAGTTGTTGACAGTTAAATATATCTTTAAAGATATGTAATAGTTTAAACACAGTTCTTAATTTGAATAGGAATAGTTTAGATTAAGAAAATCAAAGCAAAACAATGAGAAACAGAACATTTTAAAATTCAGCATTGTTCATTCACAATGAATGCAGTATGTGCTAAATTCATGTGCTATTATTCATTAACCTTGGTAAATTTATGTATGCATTTTAAGTTCAACACCTGATCACATATTTTTGAAGTATGAGGCTATCTACAGAAAATATAGATATGCTGATTTAACAGTTAAATGCCTAAGTTAAGATGACATTCAGAGTATAGCTTATAATTTTGAGAGGAAAATCCCTAGAAATATCTGAAAACTACAAAATGCTTTTAAATAAATACATTCTTAAATGTATAATTTTTGTAAACTCTCCCCTCTAAAAATTTATACTTAGGTACAGTTAATTTTATGGTTTGTATTTCTCATAAACTATACTAGTGTGCAGACATTTCCAGTGCTTCCCTAGCAGCACCTCAAAAATACATTAATATCTTCCTATAATTAATAACAAAGAAAAGAAGGAAGAACAAATTTTACAGTTGATTAGCTATCAGCATGGTCAGAAGAGGAAAACTTTGAAATCTTTAACAGATATTTAGATACATTTATTCAGTGTATTTCCTATCACAGAACAATTCTTGAGGCAAGTAAAGAATTACATTAGGATTTTTTCACTCCTCCTCTGTCTTCTCCCTCCCTATAGTTTAAAATCAATTTTGTATGTTTCTGCCTATTGTTTAAAAAAGAAGTATATATTTTCCCTCCATTTATTTTCACAACGTAAAGAGACATTAATGCCTGAATTTAAGCAATCAAGGGAAAAGATACATAGCTTTTACTGTCTGAAGGTAGAGACAAGAGGGAACACAATTCAATGTATCTGCTGAAAGGAAAAAACAAGAAAGGAAAAGGCAGCCTTCTAAACTCCTCTATGGCTAAAATCCCTACTGAAAGCTGCGTACGATACTATATTGATTTCACTTCTTCACAGTCTTCTTTATAGCCTTTCAGTGCTCCTTGGTGTCATGGTTTCGACCAAATTGACCAACCAGAACGACAGATGGCCCCTCCCCTCCCCCCCCTTAAGGAAAAGAGAAGAGAGGAAGGGGAAAAAGAAAAAAAACACCTTCTGAGTTTAGAAAAAACTAAACTACTTCAATGAAAATATAAATAAGTAATGAAATAAAAATAATAATAAGGAAAAGGAAAAGAAAGAAAAAAAATGTATACAGTATATTCAAAACCATCTCAAGCTCCCAGGGTGATCATCACCGGCAGGCACAGGGGAAAGTCCCA
>BJBW01003205.1:0-10572 GCA_004320125.1 Scolopax mira | reverse complement strand
TGCTCTCCTGCACACGGCCAGTACATTTTCACTGCCCTTCTGCCAGGGCAATGTCCTGGACCAGTTCTTCTGTGAAATCCCCCAGATCCTCAAGCTCTCCTGCTCACAATCGTACCTCAGAGAACTTGGGCTTCTTGTGGTCAGTTCCTGGTTTGCTTTGGTTTGTTTTGTGTTCATTGTCATGTCCTATGTGCAGATCTTCAGATCTGTGCTGAGGATCCCCTCGGAGCAGGGACGCCACAAAGCTTTTTCCACGTGCCTCCCTCACCTGGCTGTGGTCTCCCTGTTTGTCAGCACTGCAGTGTTTTCCCACCTGAAGCCCCCCTCCACCTCCTCCCAAGTTCTAGACCTGATGGTGGCATGTCTCTATTCAGTGGTGCCTCCAGCAGTGAACCCCCTCATCTACAGCATGAGGAACAAGGATCTCAAAGGTGCAGTGTGGAAACTGATGACCAGATGATTTTCTGAAACAATAAGCTCTTTTCTTCTCCAATAAACTGTTAATGTAACTCATTATATGTCAAGCTCATGTACTGTAGTTTATGTTAGTTTTAATTCTGTGTAGGCTTTTCGGCTTTTTTTGTTGTCTTAATTTTATAATGTTTTCTACCAAAAAAAAATTTACTTGTTTTGCTATTTCTATTTTTGCATTTTTCCAAATTTGTGAGATCTACGTACTGTAGAAACGAGGACCCAATCTCTCTGCGTACTAAAATAAAATATAGAACCATCCAATAATCTGTTACCCAAAATCCTTCCTCTCAGGCTTTCTCTGGAGCTGCAGGGCAATGCCTGTCCAAGCAGAGTCCAAGCCCAGCAGCACTGTCAGCAGCAAGGTCAAAGACCTTGGACTTTTCCAACTTGTTCTCTTTAATTTCCTGCACTCTCCTTCTGAGCCTTTGCCTTGCTATGGAGCCTGAGGGCTCTGGCAGCTCATCATCCTGCTGTGTGGCAGCACTGGACCACAGACAGGGACAGGCCCTGGGCAATTCCCTTCCAGAGCTGGACTCCCTGTCAGTTCAGTTTGAGGGTAACATCCCCTGGGAAACCCCCTGGACGTAGCACAGGGATGAGCTTCCTTGAACCGAGGTCCTTTTTCAGTTCCTCATGGCATGGGACATCTCAGAGAGATGCAGAGCAGGAGAGATCCCACAGGGCTTCTGCCTCTGCGGGTGGCCACAGGAAGCCAGGGAGTCTGCTGCAGGGCCTCTGCCTGTGCCAGGGAAGGACTCGTGTCTCTAAACAGCCCCGTCAGAGCCCTGACATTGCTGTGTGTGACACCAGAAACAGCCCCCACCATCCCAAGGACATTTCTCGCACTTGCCCTCTCTCACCAGACCTCTCACCAGGGCTGAACAGAGAGCTCTGGTCATAACTCAGGGAGAAAAGGAGAGTTTGTGGTCTTTGGAATAAGGGTCAGGGCACTTGTGGGGACTGAAAAAATCTTGTGAGGCTCTGTGGGCAGAAAATTAGAAGGGCCAAAGCCCAACTAGAACATAATTTGGCTACTGTGGTTTAAGAACAATAACAAGTGTTTCTGTAAATACATCAGCAGTAAAAGGAGAACAAAGGACAATCTCCATCTGTTATTAGACAGAGAGGGGAAATGCAATGACCATGGATGAGGAAAACGCTGAGGTACTTAATGCCTATTTTGCCTCAGACTTTAGTCGTAGGAGCAGTGGTTCCCTGAGTACCACTGCCCCTGATCTTGGAGACAGGGACAGGGAGTAGAATGAATCCCCATAATTCAAAGTGAAATGGTGAGTGACCTCACACAGTACTTAGACACCCACGTCCTTGGGGACGGATGGGATCCACCTGAGGGTAGCAGAAGGAGATGGCAGATGTGCTCACCAATCCCCTTTCCATCATTTACCATCAGTCCTGGCAAAACAGGGAGGTCCCAAGTGACTGGAGGTGTTGCCTGTCACAGGCGTGGTGACCTGGTTCAGGAACGGCACGGCGACCAGTCCCAGGCCACTTGGTCCAACAGCTCGCAGACACCAATGTGGTGGACGGAAAATGGCGTTTATTGGTGATTGGCATAACCATATATGGCTTAGGTTTACAACCTCACTTCCGTCTGCTTACATCATGAACTAAACGCTACTGGCTATCAGGAGGGGGGGCTCTATCTTTTCCTACAGCGCGATATCTTCCAGCCACCAGACCCTAGCCTGCAACATTTCCCCCCTCCCTATGCATTATTGAACTAGCTAAAATGTGATGATCCTAAAAAATTCTATTTTTGTTTTAATTCTATCTTAAGAACAATCTTAAAACTATCTTAAATAACCTATCTTTAAAACAATCTTTAAAAAGTAAAAACATAAGGTACAGTAAATAGGTGGAAATTAAGGGGTGTTACTTGGGATATTCAGAGATACCCAAAGTAACCCAGAGTAGATACATTCTTAATGCAGTTGCATTAAGTTCTATGAACATGATGTTGACCTTCTCCAGCCGGCTTTTGACAAATGACACCAGCTTATTCAAT
Source organism: Scolopax mira (assembly GCA_004320125.1). Classification (NCBI taxonomy): domain Eukaryota; kingdom Metazoa; phylum Chordata; class Aves; order Charadriiformes; family Scolopacidae; genus Scolopax; species Scolopax mira. The sequence goes on along the minus strand of BJBW01003205.1, from coordinate 8,072 downwards.
ATACAGGGTCCAAAGATCAGCAACAACATGATTATTGCACACGGCCCTGTCAAGGTAGATATCAGGGTGGTCAACCATGGTGAATGGTCAAACCAGGCTTCATACCAATTTTGTTGTGCCTCTCGTTCCCTTTTCCGTTTTTCTAATCCTTCTCGCATTTTGGCCATAGTGTCTCTCACTACTCCAGTGTGGTCTGCATACACACAACACTCTTCTTTTAGTGCAGCACACACTCCCCCTTGTTGTAAAAACACGAGGTTTAATCCTCTTTGATTTTGTAACACTACTTCAGATAATGATCTAATTGATTGTTCTAATGCAGTTATTGATTGTTCGATTCTAGCCAGGTCCTCATCCACTGCCACCCTCAAGGCATTGAATTCTTTGCTCTGCTGCACCAGGGATGCTATTCTTGTGCTTATTCCCGCACCTCCTAGGATCATTAAACTAGCTATCATTAGTGCTGTAATGGGCTCTCGTTTCATCAGATGATGTTCTGGGGTAATGTGTGAGTCGTAGACAAAGTCTTCCGAATGGTAAAAGATTTTAGGGACTATAGCTACCTGGACACAACATTCTGAGGATTCATTAAATTTTTCTAACGACAAGCCAGGTGTAACTCCAGTAACAGAACAAACCCATTTGGCATTTTTGGTCAGTACTAACCACTTAGCAAGGGTCTTGTATTGTACCTTACTAACACATAGTTGTTAGTAAGGTAACAACTTGGGACTTGGGACTTTGCCTACACACACGCCACTTCCCACCACCTGTGTCAATGTAATGCCTTGCTTTTCTGTGTCCCATATGCATTGGGCTGGATTTACACCATTTACCTGTACAGGTGCATCACTTACTCCTACAGACTCATAAAAGTGTGGTTTTATTCAGTAGCAGGGCCAGCAATGTTCTGTGAGGTTTGGGTTAGTTTTGTTCAATACTTGGTAGCTAGCTTGCATCATTTTCCAGAGAGGATTTCCATAAGGGACTTTGGTGGTGCGTGGCATTTCAGGTGTGATAGTGTATTTTCCTGTTAGTGTTTCCTTGGTTTTGGTCTCTGTGGTCACGTAGTCTTGACTAGGAATAGTCAGGACCACTTCATTAACAAATGCTTGGTTGAGCCCTACTGGCAGTGGATCATTCGGGACAACCTCCTTTTTTATGAGGATTAAGCCACCCTTATCTGCTCCCGATTCTAAGTACCTTACTCCCCAAATTCTTCCAAGTAACCATCCGTCCTCTTGGGGCTCGGTAACATTTAAAAGGAGGTAATGACAAGCTTTATGTCCCCACCGCCCTGGTGGTAAAATGCACCCATATGGACCCCACTGGACTTTTAAGTATCTGTCCCTACCACTATCTGGGATCCAAGTAGAAGCTATGGTCTCACATCCCCAATAGCCACAATAGTATTGCTTAGGGTAGTTACAATACCCCTTTCCAGGATTCGAGCTGGGACACATATAAAATCCCAAGTATTTTCAACATCGGCCTCTAGGGACAAACTGACACAGAGTGGCATTGAAACTTGGTGCCCCTGATGTTATTTGAGTTGCGATGACTGGGTTGTCCTTAAGTCGAAGGAGGGACCATTTAAATGGCTGATGGTGAAGGTGACCTGATTGTACCTGTTTTATGGTGAAGAGCTCTAGAATCAAAATCACACAAAGGCATCGCAGCCCCCCCCTGCGGAGGCTGTTTTGCCGTTGTTCGGATTCTGTCAATGTGGGGCTCCCAGGCTCAGACAGGACACTTGTTGGTTTGTCAATGTTTCTCAATACCGGGGTATGCGGGTTACGGGGGCGTCCAGAGGTCCAGTCCTGTAAACAGAAGCTCACAGTTTTCATTAGTTTCATTAGTTTTATTCTGAAGGTCCGGTTTAATAGACCTAAGCGGACACCATTTGACTTTGCCATCTTTTCTGACCGCAGCATACCCCCGCCCTGTCAGAACTAATTTCCACCCTTGTTCCCAGTCTCCCAGCTCATTTCTAACTATGACCAACGGGCCTTCTTCTAGCGCTCGAGTGGCCCAATGTTTTTGGGCGGGGCTATTCGCCTCCTCTCCCCTGGGGAACTGGTTTACTGGTAATAAAGCAGTCGCTAGCAAGCGTGCCTGGTCTCCAGAGGGGATGGCGTTGGTAAAACCTTCTGTTTTTGTTAATACCTCTAATTTTGATTTCAGAGTTTGATTTGCTCGTTCTACTATGGCCTGTCCTGTGCTATTATACATGATGCCGTGTATTAGAGTAATACCCCATTTCAGAGCAAATGCCTGGACTGATTTAGATAGAAAATTTGGACCATTATCTGTTTTGATCTGATTAGGGATGCCGAGCCACGCCATGGCTGTCAGCCAATGTTGGATGGTTGCTTTGGAGTCAGTCTTAAGGTGTTCTGTAGCTACGATCACACCGCTATATGTGTCTACAGTTACCGCTAACCACACTCGATGTTTCAACAACGGACAGAGCGTAAAGTCCGTCTGACACAGCTCGGAGGCTTTGAGACCTCTGGGGTTGACTCCACTGGTCCACAGTGGTGCTTTCTGACAGTGGGGACATGTAGCTACTATGTGTTTCGCGTCAGTGGCTGAAATCCCACATCTCTTTGCTAGTGCTTTAGCTCCAATGTGGAGGGACTCGTGTAGTTGGTGGGTGTCTCTTAGTGTCCATAATCCTTTTGCTGCAGCGTTTGCTTTGTCGTTACCGGTTTGGAAAAACCCTTCAATTGGGTCGTGGCAGTTAACGTGGATGACCAATATGGTGCCTTTTTGGGAAAAAAGCGCTTCTTCTAGCATTAGAGCTGGAGCACAGGTTGAGCCATAAAGTTGGTCGCTTCTTGAGAGGGTAACGGATTCGAAAACGTCTCACCCCACCTGGGGATGGTATGGCTGGGCCGCCTCATATCCCAAGTGGGAGAAGGCTGTGTGCGGCCCAGGTGCCCTCTCCCCCTCCTGTTTCCCCTAAATTTAGTTCTGCATTCTTTAGCGAAATGTCCTTTCTTTCCACAGGACCAATATGGTCCTCTAGATCGATTCTGGCGCGGGGGGAGTGCTATTGACGGGTCCTGTAACTGAGGGCAGTTTGCTACAACGTGGCCTGTTTGACCACATTTAGAACATGCCATCACATTAGCTATTGCAGTGCGAACAGCAACTTGAATCGGGGCTAGATGCTCTTCATTCATGACGGGCTTAATCATGTCTGTGATACCTGACCCCACTGGCAGTGATCATAAGATTTCTCTGGTTTTCGAATCACACTGCTGACGTGAGCAGTCTGCCACGACTGGGCCTTTTCCTTCCGCTTTTGCAGGCGATCTACAAATTGTGTAAAGCTCTCACTTTCATTTTGTTTTATTGTGGACCATGGTGATGGCTTGGCGACAACTCTGGAGGCTACACGAATAGCTTCTCTGGCCGCATGAGTAGTTGCCATAACTTCATGGGCCCTCAAGCCCTGGGCTTGCGCCTGGGGGGTGATCATTGTTGGGTCTGTACCCATCAGCTGCTGCAGGCTGGAGCCGTGTAAAGGGTGGTCCGCCCGGGTTACTCAGGCTAGTTGCTTCATGCAGTTGTCCTCCCATTCTTGTTTAAAAACAATCATCCCTTCCCCGTCAAATATCAATCTACAGGTTTGTTTTATATCGAACGGGAGCATATCGTCTTCCACAAAAATCCCGTCTATGAGGGTGGAAACCATGGCAGAATTAAGCCCTTGTACAACCGCTTGTATATCCTTAGGATTTATTGGCAAGTGGACCCATTGCCCCCCATCCACCACCCGGACCGGGAATGCTAGTGTGGCCAATGGGGCCCAATCTGCACATACAATCTTTATTTTTCTCCAATCCATGAGGGGAATTTTTCCCTTTTGCGGTTCCTCTTTATTGCAAATGGGGATACTTTGGCTTTTGACTCTCTTCCCTTATATCCTCCTCCTCTGAGCTTGAATTAATTGCGGACCACTTGTCCCAGGTAGTGTCCAACTCAGAGCCGGAGCTGGAAGTCGACTGACCAGTTACTTCCGGGTTCCAGCGCTCTTTTGTTGGGCTCTGGCCCCACCCACTTCTCTTGTGGACGGGCCGTTCCCCCCCTCTTAGCATGCGGTAAGTCCGCTCCTTGCTCACGCTCCCGTCGTCCCCCAGGCCGCCCCCCGCTGCTTTTCTCCTTCCCATTCTCCTCCCCTTCCTGTTTGTGTGCACTGATTGGTTTTGGCTCTTCCTCCCTGTTCCCACCAGGGGCTTCCTCACCCTGCCCTCCCTCTTTTTTCTTGGCACCATGTTTGGGCGCATAGGGAGGCGGTCTCCAGCCTTCCTTGGATTCAGATTTCCCCGCGGCATCCCTGGCCTTCTGGACTAACTCACCCCAGAAGGATTTTGCTCGTTTTTGTCCCTCTGCGAGTGGGGCAGGGCTCAGTGATTTTGGGGGCATATCCTCCTCCCTAAAGTCTGTAGGCTCAGCATAATCACTGCTGTCTGGGGGGTACAGAGTCTGTGTGGCCGCACCGACTCCCACTTTCGGGGTGACCAACAAACAGCCCCTCGCCACCTTCCAGGTCTCCTGCTCTTGTATGGCCTTCTGCAGAGTCTGTACAACTTTCCCCCAGGACTTAAGATTTTTCCCACAACCTGAAGACATTGTCTCCTCAGTTAGCACTTTAGTGCATTTGTCCCACACTTCTGGGTGGAGAATATCCACCGGCTGGTCAATGACCCCAATTTCTAAAAGCCTTGCAACAGCGAGAGTAATATATTTGGGCTTATAATCAATCCCCCACTGCTTATGTAATTGGGATATGACCTTCACAAGGGCTTCCATCCTCCTTCTTGGTCCTGGTCCAGGAGCGTCCTCCCCTGACCTCCCCCGCCGGGCTGGTCCAACCTCTCCGGCCGCTGTTCACCCGAAACCAGAAAATGATCCCGGGTTTCAGCACCCCTTGTTGCCTGTCGTAGGTGTGGCGACCTGGTTCAGGAACGGCACGGTGACCAATCCCAGGCCGCTTGGTCCATCAGCTCCCAGACACCAATGTGGTGGACGGCAAATGGCGTTTATTGTTGATTGGCACAGCCTTATATGTCTCCTCAGTAGCATCTCTGCAATAAAAGGAGATCTTTGGAATGTGGTGCCTGAAGGCAGGACTCTCTTTGATAGTGTTTTGACTAAGTAAAATTTGGAAGAATTGGATTTTCTCAGTGTCTTTCCACCTTATTTTCTCACGGGAATAATCTCCCGGTATCACTGCGATATTTTAGACATCAAGCACCTAGATGCAGGATTTCTTCTTGGTGTAGACTGGCAGTAGAGATGCTGTATGAGCTGCAGTCCCCTTCCTCAGGCTCTCCCAGGTATGATGGGGCTCATGGCAAGTGTCAGTCCACGTGGAGAGGAATCTAGAGTGGCCAGGAGAGGATGGGGACAGTCCATGTACTCTGAGGTGGGATGTGAATGGATATTCAGAAGTTGAAACACTCTCCAAGTTTAAGTGCCCCACAGAATAAAGCCCTAAAGGCAGGTCCCCCCAGAGCAGGACTGTGCAGGGCCGTGGGAGGCAGTGAAGGTGCATCAGGCAGAGGGAAAGGGAGAGGGGAGAGATGCGGGAGCTGCCTGAGGAACCCCAGGGCCAGGACTCTCCTGCTGTCCTGGGGAGCAGGGTAGGCGGGGAGGCAGAGAGGGGTAAAGGCAGTTTGGGCTGGGGATGCCCTGTGGCAGCAGAGCTGTGTGACTGTGCTGGGGGACAACGTGCTCCAGTGGGCATGTGGGGCAGAGCCAGGACTCCCGGAGAAGGAAGCCAGTGATGAGAGGTGCAGAGAGNNGAAGCTGCCCCAAGGCAATGGGGAGGGGAGTGTAAAACTAGGGGGCTAGAGAGGGTTGGGGCACAGAGGGTGTGCAGGTTGCACCCTTTCCCCATCATATGAACACATCCTGAGAAATCTGGTGCCTTCACTGCCATTCTGTGGGGACATGTTGGGCAGTGGGTCTTGGCCAGCCCCAGTGAGGAGGTCTCCTTTTCTCTCCCCACACTCCCCAGCACAGTTTCAGTGGAGCACAGTTGCATTGCCACAGTCCCTGTGTGCTGGGTGTTGAGTGTCTCCCTGTGTCCTGCTGGGATCCCATGCAGGAACCTGCAATGTGTGTCTCTGCTTGGAGTTGTCACCATGGTTTAGCAAAAGAAAAACAAATAAAAACCAATATAAATAAAAAGAAATAAAAAATATATTGCATTTATTGGTATCTAGTGATTCCAGTGCAGTGGGGGTGCACACAGACAGGGCTCTGACAGCCAATTCACCACTGCTGTCGCTAAAGGTCAGAGCAGTTTGATGCTGGCACCCACTGACACCCCGTGTCCCAGAGCTCTTGCCAAAGTTGGTCTGTAAGCCAAAGCCCTCCCCAGAAAACTCATGCAATCATGTAAAATGAGATTAAATTAAAACTGGTGGGATTTTGATGACTGTGAGGGAGTGGAATGTGGAAGCCTTGGGCAAAAAAAAGAAAAGCTAATGGGACCCGAGTTTTTTTGGGCAAAAAAAGGGGAAACCTGAGTTTTTTGCACAAGGAGAGGTCGGTCTGACCNNCTCTCACCCAAAGCCCTCCTCAGAAAACTCTCCATAGATGAGGGGCTCAGGGACTTGTTTCAAGAACTTTGACCACCCTTCTGGCCAGGGCTGGAGACTCCCCAGTTCAAGAAAGTCAGGGTCTTTCTTGATAATGCTGCCAGAATCATGATCATGAGGCCTTTTCTGGTGTTTAATAATGCATTTTTAATGTTTTTTATGATTGTTCTTTTACTTGCCCTTAGTCTTTCTTTTCAAATTCTTTAGAGCCCTCCATGGAGACTTAATCTTGTAGGAATTTCTCACCCATGAGACTCAGCAATCATCCTGAGCTGTGGGTTCCTCTCTTCCTGTTTTTCCTGGTGCTCTGCCCCATGACCATGGCTGCAAACCTCTCCACTGTTGTGCTGGTGGTGGCTGACAGGCACTGAGTGGGACATGACAGTGGTGTCCCAGCCTCTCCTGAGGCCCCGTGATGTCACAAAGGGGGGCTCTGACTGCTGCTTGATGTCACAAAGGGGGCGTGTCTCCCTGCCCTCCTATAAAAGGGAGGGGAGCAGGGATGCGCTGGGCACCGCAGTCTGGCATCGTCTGGGCAAACTGCAGCCTCTGCCCCTCCATCAGTGTTGGGGTCCTGTCACTGGATGACACTGGGCATCCCCATTGCAGGTTTGTACTGGCCACTCCTGGGGTGGTGTTTGTCACTGGTGATGGAGCCAAAGAGGGAAGGAGCTGGACTTGCTCTTTGTGACCAGGGCAGGACTGGTCTCCTCCCACTGAAGAGCCCAGCTCCAGTGCAGGTGAGTCCCCACTGGGGAAGGGAATTGCAGTAAAAAGGGCCAACAAGGGGATTCTTTGGGGGTTTTGAAGCCAGGGGAAGTGGCCTGTGCTGGGAACCAGCAGCTTGTGGGCGGCTGCTGAGGTGGTGTGGATGGAGCCAGTACTACCAGTGGCAGATATAAATGAGGCATAAACACCAAGGCCACTTTCTCCCTCATCCAAGAAGTCCTTTTGGGAGGACTGAGCAAGGAAGCAGTAAGTGGGCATCAGCCAGGGCGTCCCCTGGAAGCACCACGGCAAGAACAGGCTCCCTGGGCGGGTGAGCGGGACACAGCCCAACAGTCAGGGCTCAGCGGTTTGCACGGCTGTTTGCATCAGAGAGCACTGAGAGACTGGGATGGGCAACTCATCCAGGAAACAGGGGAAACCCATGGCCCCTGTGAGCTCTGCAGCCAGCAGTTCTAATGCAGCTTCCCAGACAGTGATCTCCTGGGAACACGCTGCCCCCTAGACGTAGGGTAGCAGGGTCTGCCCTGCTCTTAGGCCGGTGTCCCATGGCAGCAGTGAGCACCTGTGGGAGCCGTGCCCCAGGAGAGGAGCTCCTCCTCTTGGTGATGCACCTCAGTGAGGAGGGGAGAAGGTTGAGAGCCATCAAGGGATGTGAGAGAGAGACAGGTCCCTGGAGTCGCAGCCGGCCTCCCAGGATAGAAACCCAGCAGGCAGACAGAGCCCCTG
>BJBW01003204.1:155553-205890 GCA_004320125.1 Scolopax mira | reverse complement strand
GAAGTTGAAGTCCCCCATGAGTACAAGGGAGAGTGATCTAGAGACAATGTTATGGACTTTGTGACTCCAAAGCCAAAGAACAAGCAATTGATCCATCCTACCCTTTCCTTTCTGCCACAGGTATTCTGCCCCGAGAACAGATGTAAAAGACCGCAGTTCAACCTCGCTACACGATCTCGTTTTTAGTACAGTTTGTCACTAACACCCCTAAACAGGGATCACACTTGGAAGCATCACTTTTGACAGCAACAGAGTATGTGCTGGTGGGGGGAAATAAGGGGTGAGGAGAAAAGCAGAACTGGGAAAGGTTTGTGATAGTAAACAGAGCCAGCATGAAGGTAACCATCTGCTGGGAGGCGACTGTGACATGTAAAATATTGAGCAAGCATGAATGAAGAACAGCAAACCCCACCCATGCATCAGACACAATCAATCTGACCCCCTTGATATTTTTATTTAAATTAATGTTACCTTTTAATAACCTTTCACTGCTCTCTGCAAAGATAACAGGTGTCATTAAAACAGCTGTCACCGTGCCAGTCTTCCCTGAGACACCTATTTATTTGGATCTTTCAAGAGAAATGTAAATGAAATCAGTCATTCTATATTAGAGGGTTCCCAGGGACAGTTAGTTGATTGGCATCTCACAGTAGTGGGCAAGTCACTGCAAGACACTTGTAGAAGGGAACATTTTCCCTGAAGTCTTGATGCTGTAACATCTGACAGGAATACGTATATATGTATAGATTGATTTTTTTTTTGATGAATGATACTCTGTGAAATATCAGAGAGAAAAATGTCAGACATACATTGCATAGCAATCGAGAGCTAATGAAGATCCAGGTATTAAATCAATTAAGAAGTATCAAAAGCTACCTAATCATCAAGGAACAAAATTGGCACCACAATATGTAGTGAGTATGGGAAAGCCTAATTTACTAAACATACCCTGCAGTCACATAATTGCATGTAATTTTACCAGCATAATTAACTAATTTAATTACCACTTCTCAAGTGCATCAATTATTGACATTACAGAGTTTTCAGACAGCAGAATTACTGTGTGGTACATTCAGAGAATGCAAAATGCTTTGTACGCCTATTTTCCAGTCACAGTCAACAACTGAGAGGGAACACAAGCAGCAAAAGGGGAAAAAATTTCAAGTGCACCACATAGAGCACAGTTTAGGGGTCAGGTTTAAGAGATGAACCAGACAAAACCATGTTTATGTAGGACTGAAAAGTCAACAGCAAACAACTGGAGAGACCAAGGAGACAAAAACTAAGCATGGTATGAGATAAAACAGACTACTCTTATTTATGAACAACAGAGCCTATTTCAAATGAAATCTATCCAGGAGATGACAAACTCTTTTGAGACCTACCAGCCACACTTACTTCTTTATCATGGGCTCAATCTTACAGTAAGATTTGCAAGGATATGCAGATATCTGCACCAAGCTCCACTGGCCTCACTAAAAAGTCATAAAAGTGCCAGGTCTGTCTGCACAAGTCTCAAAGCAGAAACAAAGCCCAAAGTAGACTTGGGATAATATGCAATAAGAAAAAAGGGATGTGCTTGAACAAACTCTGGATGCACTGGTTCTCAGCAAAGCAGCGGGGTAAAAAAAAAAGTACAAGCATGAAGTATGGATGCATTCTTATTAATTAAAACGTAGCTTTGCCATGTGGGATCATTACTCAGACTTGAAGAACTATTGATCCTTCGCTTAATGTTTAGGCACTGTATGTAAATCTTTGCATAAAACCATTTTGTTTCAGCAATAAGCTTTTCAAAGTCAAGGGAGATGTCAGCATCTGCTCCCTATGGAGTCTTAAGAGTCAGTGTCAGTAAAAAATGGGCAGCGTCAGTAAAAATTATGCCCTGTGTCAGTAAATTTGTTAACAGGGTGGTTGGAAACCCTGAGAGCTGTGGTGTCATTTTCTTTTCCCATTGCCCTCTTGTACTTGACCTTTGCACAGCTGTTTCACAGTATCTGGAGATGGCTGAACTGTGAAATAGTGATTACAGGAAAAGGGGCATTTTAATGAGATAATACAACCTAGAACAAGAAGAGAGCATTCTTTCATATGCCAACTGAGATCTTTAAAGTCTTTTTTGCCTTTCAGATTCAATTAAGAACAATCATCACAACACACACTCCCCCTTTTAAATCTAACGCCAATACTCGGTTACCCTTTTTAATGTCGTGAAAGCTTACTGGATTCATTGCAGTGATTATTCCAAGCAAGCAGAGGCACTTTGTTAAAATACAATAAAACGAAAGTCCAAATAAATCATCAATACCCAGAAAGTACTTACAGTCATAGGGAATAAGGCAAGTGCAGACTGGGTCCAACCACTTGCAGTCCCGCCTGGTCTCTGGGCACAGTAGCACATGCAGCAAAGGCTCCTCCCTCAGAGATGTGTGAATTATATACCTGAGAAGAAATTCTACCAGAGCAAAGCCACTGCCACCCTGTCCCTTTAAGGAGTAGACTTAGTAGTAGACATCCTCCAATGAGTAGCACCACAGAGATGGAGCTATGAACCTGTTGCTGTCTGTCCCTGTGAGGGCCTTGGGAGGTTCCAGTTCAGGTAAAACTTAAGCATGTGCTTAAATTTAAGCAATGGCTTAAGTTGAGCAACTGGCTTGAAGTATGCAGACAAGTACCATTTTTGACTAGAGATGAATCTGACTGGTCTGGTGCACGTGGCAGTAACGAAGTTTCCTCCAAAAGCACAAGAGACTCCTTGAACCTTCTTCAATGCTTCCATGCAACAGCAAGACACAACCTAGTCCCACCTGGAGTCCTGTCTTGAAACAATGATATGAAAAACCAAGACAATGAGAAGAAACACATGTTGCTATCATGGGCAGTGGAAGGAAGAGGAAGGGGACCACAACATTTTCATGCTAACAGACAAAATTACTTTTTGCAAGTAAACCTGATGAAACTCTTCATGCTGCTCATTCTGCAGGCTGCTTTCTGCACACCTGCCACGTGGCTGCTATCAGCAAAAGCAATTCCAGTAATGACATTGATGTGTGAGGGGCCTGCACTTGTGAGACACAGGGCCTAAAACGTTATTCATTGCAGTTGTAAGTGGGTAGTGGAGCTTAACCAGTCAGTTGAGTAAGTGCATATAAATGAGTGTAAACAGACAGCAAAAAGAGCAGATGAGTCAGTAGCAGCAGGAAAGAAAAAAAAATAAATAAATACAAAAATCCTCCTCATACACTGTCAGCCCTAGGAGAGATTGTGTCACACAACTCCAGCCTGGAAACATCCTCTCAAGTGACTGCAAAACCTGTAAGAGGGTTGTGATTTTTTTCCCCAACATCAACAAGAGTTACCAATCTGTGGCATATGTGTGTTACTAGCTGTATGTACTTAGCAATCTGAAATACAAATTATTCATGGTTTGTGCAATGCGTAACTTGGCAATTTGTATTTCAAATTGAAAAGCTGTGCATTGAACAAACTACTCAAAAGTCATCATCCTGTACACCCTGCAAGCAGCGTGGCCTGTCATACAATGTGTGTAGTCACTGATCTAAGACGCTGTCATGATGAGAAAGTTTGAAGTTGATCACAAATGAGGCTGTAAGATGCTTTCCCTTCTGCTTGCAAACAGGGCTGCCTAGTTTCCTATTTCACAGAGACCAAGGAGTGAAAGTGGAATCAGACATTCATGCTCATCAGTACTTTAGCATCTCTCTACCTGAACTAGAGACCAAACAGATTAATTTGAAAGAATAAGACACTTCCTAAGTTATCTTCTATCATTTCCAAGGTCATCCCTGCAAAGCTTTTCCTCAGCCTGTCTTCTCAGACAAATTAGTTTGGATGAATCCTTTTCTCGCATATTCCATTGCCCTTTGTCAGAGCCTGGGAGTCTGGTGACCTCTCTTGGGCAGCCTTACTGATGGTGGTAAGGAAAATTATGCTTCACACACTTCACTAACTCACCCCATTACTATAGCCTCCCAGATATCACTGAGGTTAAATCCTCTTTGGCCTTAATTCCAAATCAGGTATTTTGGACAAAAACCGAGTTTTTCCTCCGCTGTTGTGTTCTCATGCTTTCTAGATGCTTCAGCATCCCTTCAATGTGGAACGTAGTACTGCAGATACAGATGGGAACAAAGCAAGAAGGGCAGCACAGCACTGTGAAAGGCGCATGACCAGGAATAGCTAACCATCTGGCTCTCCTCATTGGCATTCTCAGTATCATGGTTTTCCCTTCTTGTTGTATGAGGAGGGAAAACAGGTTGAATCTCCTCTTCTACCACGCAGTTGCAAACCAGACCACAAAATTTGGCCCAAAGGGCAGCACATCTGGTTAATATCTCAGTACTCAGCTAATTGTTTAACACACAAAATCTGTTCTGAGCTGCTCTGGATCTCTTTTAAATAACTGGAGTCTTGTGTAATTGCTATCCATTCACCACACTAGGGTAGCCGAGAAAGAAGCAGTCTGCGTACCACATGTGCTACCAACACACAGCAGACGGCAAGGACAGTCAGTACTGGGCCTGACAGCTCTGCTAGAGCCCTTCAGCTAACCCCGGACAGTAGAACTCCCAGCAAGATCATCATCAATTATTAACTAATTCTGTCAGTTCCACATTGGGGTGGGTGGGTAGGAAAGCAACCAAAGTCAATCACCATAATTTAGTGAAAACAAGGAGGGTGTCTGGGCCTCACTGAGGATCTTCATCCTATACTACATATCATTTTGGCAGATAAGGAACAGAAACAGACCTAAAAAATAGTGTTGCCTATGTACAAGTGAGTGTGGCTCCAGTACATCTGTTATATTCACACAGCACAAGTTTCAAACCAGTTTCCTTTCCACTTGTTGCTCTTCAAGGGTCAGTTTCAAATAGGCGTATACAATCAGGGCCAAATTCAGCCAGCAGAATAAATAAATAAAAATTAAATAAATAAATGATGGAAAGATGACAACGATTTGCAAAATCTTAAGAACATCTTATTATTTACCCCAAAAGCCATAGCGTAATGATTCAAAAAAAAAGAATCACACTGGATAGAGAAATGCTACTAGGCTTAGAATGGAAGTGAAAGCATCTATGATTTTTTTGAAATGCATATAATAAATGCAAGAAAGGTGAAAATGGTAAGTATAAACAGAAAGTAGATGTTATAGAAAATGGAGAAGGGAAGGAAAAAGACATAACAAACCAATAGCCAACAGAGCCAAAGAACCAGGACAAATATTTTCAAGTTCGTTAGGAACAGAAGGATCTTTCACTAAGACAGTAATCTATTACTGGATGAAGAAAGTTTTCTTGCAAGCAATAATAGCAAAAAGGCAGAATCTAAGAAAAAGTCAGAGGACCCAATACTGCTGAACAAACCAAAAATCCCAAAATACGTCCTCCCCTCCAGAGAAAGATCATGATCTTTACACTATTAATTTACAAGAAAAGAATAAAGCCAGATTTGACAATGGTTCGTAAGACTATAAATAGGAAGCTAGAATTCAGTAGCTAAGTCTTCTATTCAGCAAAGTCAAAACGTGATTGAGAAGCAAAATAAGGCTTGAAAGCTGCATAAATAAATCTCAAATAAAACAATATTCTTATTTTGACTTTTGCAATGATCTAAGCCATTGGCTAGTTCACTGTTTTACAAATGCTTCACCATCCACACTCCCTACTCTCAAAGGGCTGGTGGACCAGCATGACCTGAGGAGATATTACTGTGCACATGCTGATTTATACCAGCAGGAAATTTGGCCCTCCAGGTTTTGGGAAGAACTGTGTTTTATTGCTATTTCTGTTCCCTTACAAAGATGAAAGACGAGAAGAATTCAGAACTGGTTCCAAAGGTGCAGGTGCTCTGCACAGTTCTGCTGGGGGGTGGGCAATATTGGCAGGACCTCCTCACCACTGCTACATCAATACCACACCTTGGCTCATCAACCAGCGAGACCAGCTGCATGAGACACAGTTAGGAAGCTTCCTTTTACACTAGTCCAGACATTTCCTTTCCACTACCAATTAACTACCCACAACACAGAAAAGCTTATCAGCAACATCAAAGAATGCATTCCTCACTAACACACACGGTATGGCAGATAACGTCTCTGGCTGCATCAGATTTTCTAATTAAGCGTGTGGGAGTGAAGGAAAGAACAGGGGGGGGGCCTAAAAAAAAAATAAAAAAAAAAATCAAGCAGAGCGCAGTGTGTGTGTTGTTAGCAGACACTACTGTAAACTGAAATACAGGTGCCATTAGCAATCTGCTGTCTGCTGAGCTGCACTGCTCTGGGGCCTCACTTCCCAGTTAGTCTTTTTTGTCTCTGTCTTATAGAAAGCAATGCATAGAAGCCATTCAGTGTGGCAAGGTGAAGAAATAGCACAGCAACTGTATGCTTGCCTTTGATACCTACTGCCTCACGTTAAAAATAAAGGGACCAGATAATTAAAGCCATTTATTTAATCAAAAGACCGTGTTGCTTTAAAAAAACCAAAAGCCAAACAGAAGAAGAAATAACTAAAATGTAATAGGTTGAATAATTCAAAATTATTTATTAAGGAATTTCTTAGATTAATTCCGCTTCCCTTCCACCCAGTAGTTTAAAATTCACTTGAAAGCATCCAATTGAGTTGAGGGCAAATCTGTTTCAACTCTCTAATAGTGCAAGCACAGATAGTTCAATATTTTCTTTTCAAACTCTACCAGTTAATTGAGAATATTTACACATTTTTTTGTTTCTCAACTGAAAGAGCGCTCATGCTCTTCCAGCACAAACAATTGTCCATGTACTTTATAAAAAAAAGGGTGTCTTTACATATTTGTGCCAGCAAAACTTGACAGCAGGAACATTCACAGGAAGCAAACACAAAGAAGACGTCACTACAGATGAAGCAAATTAATTTTCACATCGAACATTCCCAAAAATATTCTCCAACTATAGCCAGATCATTATGCTGAAGTATGAACTGTGAAAAATTAACAACAGAAAATATGCAGTGCTTACTTTGCAAGCCTCAAACTGGGTAAATCACCTTAGGTCTTGTGGCTGTAGTAGCTGCATTAATTGTTCAAGATCTGGTTCCTAGATAAACTTTGCTGCATGAAAAACAAGTCTTTGTTTCATTATTAAATCCTAACACAAACTGATGGCACTATACAGAACAATCTTCTTTTGAAATTCCAGTAGCGGCTCAATTGAGTTCAGCTCGAAACCGGCAATGTGTACTATTCCATTTTAGATATAGGAACCTGTCACATGCTGCTTTTTATTGTGTTTTTAAAAGAGTTCATATTTGGCTAATATGTTTATCTTTGCATAACATTACTGTCTATGTGCAGGAAAGAAAGAAACAGCTGTTGCAAACCTAACCCTTACTCATTAATCTTTCATCATCTAGGGACTTCCAGCATTGTATTCTCTATTACAGCATCAGCTCTCTATTCAGCAGTGGTATCTGAGAGCAAATTCCCTACAAAACTGCCATTTTTTAGACTTGCCAGATCCACTTGCACTGAACCTGGACGCTAAGGCTCCACATACATCATCACCCAGCAGTAGTTCCACCTTACAGAGGCTTGCAGGTTCTGCTTAACGGCAGCTGCTTGTTTCAAGGGGAACAGGAGTCATCCCGGGTGAGGTATTTCCTCCTGGGCAGCCGAAGAAGCAATTTCAGCTCCCTAGCATCAAACTGATGTTCTGAGGTCTGCTCTTACTCAAACACTTGGCAAATATCCTCAACCTTGGAGTGCCCAGGTTACACCCAGAAACTTACATATTCAGCAGCAGAGGACTATCTCCTCCTCCTGTTGCAATGGTCTCATCGTTGCCTGATTTTCTTCTCAGCCTCCTCTTGGATCCATGCCCAAATCCACAGATGTGCACAGGAGGTAGATGGCACTAGAGGTGCCCTTAAGCACCTCAGCTGTTACTTCTCACTGCCTCCCAGGTGTTATTAGCAGAAAACATGCATTGTAGAAACCACAGTAGGATTCTCTTTACACTATTCTTGTTTTTAATCTTTTCAAATTCTCAGGAAACTGAGCGAATGGGTATTTGGGACTCAGAGCCTCCTCATTAGACTCTGTATTTATATAAACATGTAGCAAAGCCTATATTGGTTTCAAACATCTGTCTGTGGCATGTCAATATCAACTGCAGTAGTGAAGTCACTGCTCTGGCCAGTAATCATAGCTTTGCCCAGATGACAAAGTAGCATCACACACACTCTTACTGCGGCCACCTAATCTTTGGGCATTCAGGCCACGAGCACCAGAGAGGAGAAGGACTGCCATATCTGTGCTGCAGACAAACTTCATCCAACACCTCACGGACATGTCAGTTCTGGATGGGTCTGTGCTTGACCTGTCACCATCGCACTGACTTACATGTGACGTAAGTAACATTTAATTCTTCACACCATGCCCTAATGCTAGGGAAGTAACTGGTTTTACTGACGCTCTTCCACAACAGCTATCCATTACCATGCACATACACTCTGGTACAATGTAAGCTGGGCCATATTTAAGAATAGCATAAGCTAGTCCGGGCAAGAATTATGCAGTATTTCTTCTTCTGGAAGGTGCCTGTAGAATTTATGATACTTTCATAATACAAATTATAAATTATTCATGCAAGCATACATGCAGACCACATATACCAGCAATGTGTGTGTTGCAGAATTACTAATTCACATACTACTCATATCAATAGAATTGAGCCTAAGACTAAATTCCTAAAGTGGATAACATAGTTCACCTGAACTTATTTTTATTTGGGTTTATAAATGTTCTTTGTACTATCTTTCCTCATGGTGATTGGCCTGATGAGAATCAGAAGGCACTCTTATCTAGCATAGCAAATGCAAACTAGTCTTCACGCTAACAAATGGAAAGAAAAGCACGACGATGTCTTATTATTCTTTGTGCTGTGTTATTTATACTTACCTCATCTGCATTTAATAGGTTGCCTTCATACTCCCTCCGCAGAGCTATGGATTCTCATGTTAAACAAGGAAGTTCCTGACAGCTTTCTCTTTCCTAGGGCAAGATTGCTCAACTAACGATAACCAAGATACCTTTTGACAAGTGCAGCTAAGAGCCAGTAAAGCTTAGTCAATCTGCATCAGTCTGCCTTGGCACCTTTCTTTCAGTTTCTTATCTAAACACGGGATGCCAAAGTCTCTTGCAATGATTACAGAAAATTATAAAAAGGGAAATGAATGCAAAAGCAGAAATCATATTAATCAGTTGAAGGAAAATACTTTTCCAACTGCAATTGTGGCTGAAACCCATAAATTAGATGACTGGAGTAATAAGACATGTGAAATGGCTTTTAAGTCCACTACCAGTTCCATGCAATAAATTTCAAATGACATCCAGGCTTTTAGTAGAGGGGATGATTTATTGCAGTCTGGAGGTAGAGAGCTTTCATGGATTATCTCTAAAGTGGCAAAACTCTATTCTGAATTTTTCAAAATTAGTGCAGCTCAGTGAATGTTACTGACAAGCAGGTCCAAAAGCATTTTAAAAAGAAAAAAAACCACAACCTTTTTGTAAGAAAAATGGCAAAGATACTTTAGAACATCCACAGATTTTGCTGAGAGAAATAAATCTTATCTTTTCATAAACCAGGAAAAAAAATAGCAAGAGAATAACATTTGCTGCACGTGTTGTTCACCTGGGCTTCCTGCAACCAGAGATATTTCACTAGTGAACTTTACAAGACAACATTGTTCAGTTTTTGACACTAAAAGTCTAGAAACTGCATTATCTGACAAATTATTTTGTACCAAAACCTATATACCTAAATGTACTCTTTCCACTATTTCTGTCGTTAGGCAACACGACCACAGAAATGCTCTCCAAAGACAACCTGGAGCCTACAGTGTCCTGTTTCCTTTGAGTATCCAGAAATAGACTTATTTCCTCTCCTCTGGTGAAATGAATCAGAGAAAACTGGGTCTCTGCTGGAATAGCAGAGTGCCGTAATGTCAGAGCTGTGATGCTCACTATGGGGCTCCTGCACTGCATCTGGTGAATGAAGTGTTGGGAAGCATCTTGGTTCTGAGTTTGGTCCTTTTTGGGAGTGAAGATGGCTGGTAAGAGCATTCCTAGGTACACTCCTGCTCAAGACTAGATGTATAATTGTCTCTAAGAAGAGGTTGTTCCAGGGAACGGGCATAATCTTCTTCAAGAAGCATAGGTGTACCTTGTCTAAAGGCTGTTAGACTCAGGCCCCTAATTCTGATTGCTTTACTGTCTACTGCTAGCAAATAATTCTGGTAATTCTCAATACATGGGACATGAAATTTGCATACCAATGGCAGTTAAAACTAGGGTATGTTTGTGTTAAATAATGGAAATGTTATATATGGAAAACAGCATTTTACGCTTTTCTGACACCTTTCACTCAGAATAGTTCTAAAATATTTTATTGACTAAGTAAAGATTTAACTTAATTGGCATTCAGAGTACAAAGTGAAGATCTGTGCTTTAGCCAATTAATTTATATAGAAAATGTACAGTGGTGTGATTTAGTCTCCCAGGGGAGAACACAAGAGGATACCAAGACTAACAGCTCTGCTTTTACATGACTGTTAATGATGCCTTGGTTTTCATTAGAGTCTTCCCTACTAAAGATTAACCATTAGCCTTTTAAAGCATGAATTTAGCACTGACCTGGATTTAGAGCTGACTCCACAGTACTTACAGCTCTTAAGATTTCTCTTGGAAGTCACCTACCCAGAGTCTGGTAGTAATACTTATTTTATAGGGAGTTCTGGAAGCAATAAGGGATTCATGCAAACATCTTTTAAAAAAGGAAGTCTGTCCTAACTTGAGACATAATCTACACTAAACCAGAGCTGGAAAAAATAAATTAACAACTTTACCACCCAGCCCATTCTCATCTTCCACTATTTTAATGACTTGATCACAGCATCTTTTATGAAGCTAGTCGCAGACATTATCTTAGTTTTATAGGCAGACAATCTGAGGCACAACCCAGTGAAATTACTGACTTAAAGCTGTTGGCAGGCCAATGATAAACACCCAAAGTTTCTCACAGAAGTGCTTTAAATAGCCAGACACACTGCAGATAGCACTCATTAGAAAGTATGTGATGGGGGAGGATTTTCAATCTAAAATTTTTAAACCTATCCCTACCTGTCTTCAAGTGAAGCCAGACACATACTCTTCTTCATCCTTGGCTTAGGGTATTCAGACACATACTAAATATATGTCTTGCTCTGTACTCCATGTAGCACAAGCCATGCAAACACACTGAAATGGAACCTCTCTTCAATAAGCAGACAAAATTCAGAAGAAATCTCTTTGTGCCATCACTTAACGCATAATTTCCCAAATGTTCAGTCAGACTTCTGGAACTCAGTTTATCAAAGATCAGCTTTAATCTACTTTTTAATAGGCACAAGATGGAAGATATTGGCTCTGACTAAGTAAATCTCATTCCTTGGATGATGGACCAAAGTGAACATATAATAAAAAAACCCATTCCTGAGAGAGCTTTAAATGTTAATGACTATGTTAAATTGTAAATATTCACAAGAGGACCAAATGGACTTTATTATCCATGAGCACAGAAGAAAACACAACTACCACAGAGTCACAGAATGGCAGGGGCTGGAAGGAACATTTGGAGATCATCTAGTCCAAACTTCTGCCAAAGCAGGTTCACCTAGAGTAGGTTGGACAGGAACGCATCCAGGCAGGTTTTGACTATCTCCAGAGAAGGAGACTCCACACCCTTTCTGTTCCAGTGCTCTGTGACCCTCAAAGTAAAGAAGTTTCTCCTCATGTTGAGATAGAGTTTCCTATGTTCCAGTTTGTGCCTGTTGCCCCTTTTCCTGTCACTAGGCACCACTGAAAAGAGTCTGGCCCCAGATTGATTCACTTAAAGCATTTTAAGTAAATTACAGGCTGGTTATCCAGCATTTTTCAGTTTTTGATAATGTTTATATCTTACATTTCGGGCAATGCAGAGTGACCATGTTGTGTATAGTGGCACAGTAATGATAAATGACAGAGTACTTAGCACTACTGTGGCACAAACAAGCTTGTGCATTTTAATGAAAACTAAATGGAGAAAAATAACTTTAATATTTTTTCCCTACATCTTAAAAAAATAAGTTTTCATGAAAGAAATGGCACAGAGAAGATGAACCATTATATCAAGTATTTATAAATTCAAATTGAAATGCATGTCGAAGTCTTCCCTTCTGGCCTAGCCATACATAGAGTTTCATCTGCACCTATTACTTCTCTAGAGCTCTACATCAGTTTAATCCTCTAAAGCAAAATCACCACCTCTAGCCTGACTTTATAGGTGGGACCATGTCTAGAGAAGCATTAGAGTAAGCAGATAACAGAAGGCTCTTGCCTGACATGTCTAACTCCCTTTCTCATTAATGGGCAATATGCCTGCATGGACAAGAAAATTAATCTCAAAGTTTGTGATAAATCAGTCAGATTTGATCTGCTCTATGTAAAATACACAGCCAGCACTGATTAAATGAGCAGTGTAGTGCTCTTTCAATAGTTCATCAATACTTTTCAGCGCATAGGCATGGACAGAGAGCTCATAGCTATAAATGAAGGAGAATCATGACTTATGTTCTCAGTCACTGGAAGAATTCATCATAAAATATGAATACAATGATGTGTCTTCCTTTGCCATTCCTGCTACACATGTCCATTCACATGTTTTACCAGTCATTCATATTATTATGGGTGAACAATTTGGGGTGCAAAGAGGTCTACGCACACTGCTATGTCATTTTGAAACGCTTTGCAGATAAGCTTGGATTATAGTGCAGTACCATAAGACATTTTTAATAAAATAATTTTTAGAAAATTTTTACAGTTCAACCTTCAGTCCTGTTATCTCCCCTCATGTTCCTCAACCCTTCTTTCATTACTAAGAAAAAAAAGTCTTCAATAAAGGCTGACCTGTTTTCTAAAAGACAGATCACGAAGATAAAGAGATGCCCAAGCTGAACCTATACTAGTGATCCAGAACAACCCTGATTAGTATATCTGCCCAAACATCAGAACCCACCCACTGCCTTTGCTCCACAAGCAAATCTACAGGGAGCTTTAATCTACAAGCTCTCTTGCAGAACCCATGCATACAATCAATTTTTCTAGCTCTCATCTAGGCTCCCTCTCAACCTTCCAGCCTCATCACAGTAATAAATTGCACATCCAATATAAGCAAGCTCCAGTGAGTCTTATCAGCACAAAACCTCTGTTCCAGAAAGCCAAGGAAAGGTCTGCAGCAAAGTTTAAGAATCTGATATTCTGGGGACTATTCTTTCCTCATATTGTAGAAATCCAAGATCAGAAGGAAGTGGAACCAAAGAGGGAAAAATTCAAAAAAATTGGCCAGAGAAATTATGTTTTCAGAATAATTTCTGAAGTTGCACATTACAGATGAGTTTCCGCACTTAGCAAAAGCATAGCCAAGACTCACCAAGACAGAGAGGTTCACTTGACATGTTCAGGAAGATTTATCACATCCATCCCCAAAAGAGAGGCTTGACGTGTACCAGGGTAGCAATAAACTGAGAGGGGATTCCTACATTCCAGAGACACTCCCTTTATCATGCGGCTTGGCACAGATGCTCTGGTTAGTACTCTACCCATAGGCTTCTCTCCCTCACTTCGACCTTGTGAACTTCCAAACTTGGTCTTGCAGCTCAGGGTGCACAGCCCTGTTCATAAGCTCCTTGTGTGTGTGCAAGAACAAACTCATATGACAAGAGGCCCACCACCGTAGGAAAACAATAGCTGGCATCTGTCAGCCCCTTGGAAAGCACTCTTTAATAAAAGACAAACCTTGCAGTAAAACAACCTTTTCCACTGAGAAACAGAACATGGAAATCAATCACAAAATCAGGATGCAGAGAGCAATAAAATATTGTGCCTTAACCTTACTAAAGGATGGTAACATGTAATTTAAGGGTTCTCCTCAGCTAGTACTCCCAAGTCGAGGTTAAAACTGCAGACAAGGATCTTAATGCCTCAGACTTTTTTATTCTAAAACAACTTTGAGGTGATTCTCCACAGGGTTGCAGTTGAGTGCTTCCAGAAAGTCTCTGTATCAACAGTTCATTGAAGGCACTGACTCATGTCTTAAGCTAATGAGATCCCACCTGTCACAAATACAGTTAGTATCATAAGAGCACCTCTAAAATACCACTGCAGGGGTCCCAGCCAGGCTTTACCCTCTGTGGACGATACTCAAACAAAACCTCTTAATGGAAGAGAAAGAAGTTAGTACACATAATAGACATATTCTGTAAATTATGAAAAGTTTTATTCCAGAAACAGACATTATAAAATCCCAAAGAAGAAAACAATGGATGAGACTTGTTATCAGTGCTAAAGACAAGTAAAAGTTGGCAAACCAGCCTGAGACAAATAAATGTTTGGATTGGAATGGCTGGAGACTGTTCAGAATACAGGTATTTACCTCCTCAGCACAAAGGGGAAAGTTAGGAAAGTGCAAGAGAAAGGAGAAAGAAAAGTAGTAAGTGTAGGAAAACCAAACTCTCTTGAAAAGCATGGCTAGAAGAAAAGGTGGGAAATTGAGAGAGAGCAGAGTAGAATCAGGCCAAATAAACAACAAAAGTCCCGACTATAAGATCCATTCATTGTGGAATAATCTCTCTCAGGAACCCCATTACCTGTAACGCTTTTGCTCAGCTATCACTGTAATGAGCTTATTAACACTAGAATATCAAAACCTAAAATGAACCAAATGCTTGATAATGTAATTCAAGGGGAAAGCATTGCATAGGCACAACAATACTTCATTTCTATCACTATAACAAGTCCTGAATTACTACATCCATGTTCTAGCCTAGCTTACAATGTTCTGTGAGAAAGAGAATAAAGAAAATGGGGATGAAGACAGGAAGAAAAAGATTTAGGGAGAGCAACTCACATCACAGAGAGAAGCAATAACCTTATTTCCCTTTAGTAAATTGAAAATTGGAAATCTTTTGGGGCTAGTCAGGTAGCCTTTGAGGTGAACCCCAAGCAGTACTCAGTTTCCACTGAAAACAAAGGGATGCAAAAAAATCAACTCTTGAAATTATTTTGACAGTCCTGAGAAACTGGAAGGCAGCAAAAAAAAAAGGAAAAAAAAAACAACCAAAAAAACCAGGTTGCTTTTGTTTATTTCCTTGCCCAAAACTCTCAGTCCAGCAAAAAAGATGACAAGTTGCACAATCTTTGATTCCATCCTCCTTATTCTGACAAAGGACTGTATCAGCTCCAGAGCCCTGAACTAAACAGGATGCGTGTCAAAGAATGAAAATCCTATATAACCTGCATGGCACTTTCCTTCATAGAAATAAAACTACATGCATACAAATAGCACTAAATCAAAGGGATAGCAAGCACCTTTACATCCATACACTACATTCACCATGTGATACATGTCAGAGGACCCTATGGACTATGGCTACAAAAGCTCAGAGATTATTTTATATATCAAACTGCAAAGGTAATAGTTACATAGAAGCTATTGCATGGAATTCTTAAGTCTTTCAGAATCTTATTCTAGGAAGAGCTTTGTTCAACTGGGGTACTATACAAATGTACTGGAAAAAGGCTGGGATTTGGCACAAAGAGTTTTCATTCTAAATAAATGAAAACCAAAAAATAAGTCATGCAGAGAGAAACCAGCAGATAGCTCTAGTAAATACGAGAGGAGAGGTCAAGACACCAGCAGACTAGTAGCTGACACATTGGCTTGCTCAATTTTAATTTTTTTTTTTTTTTAACTGAGCATCAGGAAAAGGACAGTACAAAGACAAACAGTGGATATGTTTATGAAGAACTCTTCTCAAATGGCACAGTGTGGAAGGAAATATAGGCATTTATTGAATCTTTAGTATGAAGGATGCAAAAGCTGACACTGTATGGCATAGAAAAGCAAAAGTTGTATTTCAGTAGTGAGTAACAGACGGTTAAAAGACTGGCAGAAGCCCAAAATGCCTTGGAAATGAAGAAAAATAGCTTACATATGATACAATAGGAAAAGGAGATACAGAAGAAAGATACAGAGAAAGGAATTATTTGGATAAAAATACAAGGTAGCAAAGTAATTTTTATATCAACATTATGGGTGAATTTAAGTGGATTGGTTTTTAGATTATATTTTCTTGCATATTACATTTTATTCTATATATGCTAAATTTATCATTACCTTATAATTACTGAAACAGTTTTAATTAAGCAAGTAGTCTAGAAGAAGAAAGCACATGGTTGCATGTATTTATGCCCCCTCCATTATGAACAAATCTACAATCTAATTTTTGTAGACACATTTTGTAAATGTGTGCTTTTCTATGCTGAACATTCTCCATGTGTGAGAGAAATGTGAAGGACAGATGTTTCTGCTTCCAACATTTCCCTCTCTCTCCCCATCCCCCCAATGAAATCTTCACCTATTTGCATATTATAGCAATAGTGTTCCCATCTCAACAGGAACAAATGTACTTTAAGACTTCCTCGTGGAAATCCATGCCTCAATTTTCCTTTGTTTAAGCAACATGAGGAATGAGCAGAAGTAGCTCAAATTTCTTTCATGAATAAGGTCCTTCATTCATGCTTTTCATGGTACAATATACAGAACTTTAAAAGTTTCAGTCAATAGCTTGGTCAAGCAACCCTATCTGAACTCTGATATTAACAATTCAACCTTCTGAAACTAATAAGTTGTATTATAACCATCAGTAATTATGGCTCACTTCCCATAACCACCCTCAGATTTCATTTTAAAGTAATTTAAAATCAAAAAGCACAAATAAATGTATTTTACTATTGCATATGAGTTTTTAAACAAGAGGCACTGCACCACACAATAGACTTTGCATATTTTAGATAACTGAGTTTATCCATGTGTAATGGTCACTATTATGCTACCACATTACACTGCTGCCTGTAAACACAGTTTTGGTGTCTAAAGGAAGAATCACAGGGGACAAAAGTATAGGAAAACTGAATAATGCTAGTGAACAAGTTAGGGCCACTGTAACAGGAAAGCTTGTCCAGCACATTTTGGTGCAAGTTGGAAGAACTTTTTATACTTTACTAATGGGATTACACACAAGTGAGTATCAGTATTTTCAGTAAAGCCACTCCAAATTGGGGAACAGCAAGAAATTTTACAAGCTTGCTCAAATTTCAACAGGATGCTTTTGTTTTTTAAATCTAAAAAAAAAAAAAGCCATAAAAGGTCAAAACAATCAAGTAAATTATTTTTCGTCAGTTTTACTCTTTTATAAACACTTCTAATTTCTTCAAAACTAAATAGGTTTTATTTCCAGTGAGTCAAAGAACCATGTTCAAAACACCACTGTCTCAGCCATTTTAAACTGAAAAACAAAAACCTGTTCAATCCAGTCTAAAGTCATTTTCCCTCCTCAAATTTTGGAACAGTTAACAAACAAAAAGAAATTATTCAAACATCTGTGTAAGTCCAAAACATTCTGAATGAAGAACAGCCTGCCCAAACTTAGCAGAGATCCCATATACATTTTTCTTTGCTTCTGAATCTGTACTTGTATCACACAGGAAACGGCCTATCACAGCTGAAACACTCAGTATTGCTGCTGACTCTTTCCCTGGTGTGAATAGTTACATCCAACTTTCTAAAATAAACACTGGGATCATAGTATCTTTTATACTACTTATATTGGACACTCTACAAAAGACAAACTGGTTTATATCAATGAAAAAAAGAGCTAAGAATTACATTTTTGGTATGGAAATGCATTTTCTCTGTACAAAGGTTTCACTGAAATTCACATCTACTGGTATACATTGAAAAAGAGAGGACAAGGACAGTAAGCTTATTTTATCTTGCTCCTGTTTAAGCATATTTATTTCCTACAAGTAGGTTCTGTGCTATATGTCTTATTGCTAAAGAAGCTTAGATGGTCAATTGCTCCTGCTCTTAGCAAAGTATTTGAGGCCATACATCAGTTTTAGAAGCCAAATACTCTTGTCGCAGAAAGGGACTACGTGATGGCAGAGCAACTCTCATCAGAAAAATGGGTTTTCAAAACTGGAAGTACGCCGTGGCCTGTGACCCACAGCATGTCTGCCTACATTGCTAAACGTAGCCAGTACCAAATCAGAAATACTTCTACACACATTGGACCATGCACTGGAACCCATGCATTAGTTCCTCTCATCAGAGAAATGGAAGGTACCGGTCATTCCACAAGTTCTCATTTTCTGCTGCAAGCCCCTGAAGAGGACGGCGGGCACATCTAACATCCTTATGGATTCTGATTTCAAACATATTGGAGTAACACAGTCAAATCCATGTTAAAAACTGAGAGACTCAGGTATTCTGGGCTCTTCCCAAGGAGTCTTTTTTGACTCCTTGGGAGTCAGTCATTTATGAACTTCCCAAAGCAAGACACCTCAGTCACAACAAGAGAAATGTGGTCAGATGGAGATGTCTTAATGTTTGTTTGTGGAAGTTTGTTTTGTGGCCAGAACTGCAAGTACCACACAGAGGAATGAGCACACCAAATGCGAATAACAAAATGGATACCTGAACCAGCAAGTGTGATTACAGCTAATAATTAGGGTCCTCAGCACTCAGCAGCAGCCTTCACACACAAGGCAGCTGATTTATGACACCCAAATCAATATATTCACAACTCATAACAACATGCCATTCATTCTGCTGAACTAGAGAATCATATTCAAAAAAGCTCAGATCCTTCTCCTATACTCAGCTGGAGACCATGAATTATTTAATTTCTTGGTTGCCTTTGTGTGTATAGTGGGGGGACCTAGTTTTCATTTGGTTTGACAGTTATATCACACTTGTATTTTTCTCTCCCAAAGCCTTCATGCAGTTCTTGATGTGAAAGCTTAGCTTTCTGTAGACAACTGTTATTTCAAATTAAAAGCTGCATGAGTTTTTGTCAATATGAGACTTTATATTTAATTTTCCCTTCATAGTTCACAAAACGGCTATTTCTATAATTCATTCCATGTTACTTCATAGAGAAGATTACTATTGCAGCATACACCCATCAAAGTCATCTTTCTCATCAACAAAACGTTGTTTGTAGCAGCCACACATCAATGAAACTTCTTCAAGCCTGTGACTGTTGCTTTTTCATAATTATATTTTCTAATCCCCCTTTACACACGAGAGCTCAATTCACTTTCTGGTACAATGCATTAGCATCCTCTTCAAATCCATTAGCAGTACCACAAGATTCACAGCATCTCTCCCTCTTCAAAATAGTGTGTTATTAAGTTACCATACAGCAGGCTGAAGACTATGAATATTTTAAGTCCACTGTATGTATCAAATCAGAGAAATCAATCCTAGTCTTTTATCATACTGTCAATATTCTAAGAGACACTTATGGGCTTTGTTAAACTTGTGTCACTAACACAACGATACATGGTATATTTAATAGAGAGATTTAATATGTAATGTAATGGTAGCAGCATAATCTCTCTGGCCATTTTCAGCCCATGGTGCTCAACAATGCATAACCTCAGCCTACCACCTGGCTAAGTCAGACAAAATATCTCAAACATGTTTGGTAAAATAAAACTAATTTATCTGATGAGGTGTTGTCAGGAATATCAGGTGTGAAATGTTTCAAAGTGCTCCATGGAGTCTAACAGTAGGTTAGACTAGTTACACTACAGCCCTTTTGGGTTTTCTTTTATCATGTGCCCCCAAAATGAACATTTATTTTGAAGCATTTGAGACATTTTACTGAGCCAGTTATCAAACATTCATACTAAAACTCATTTAGCCTTTCCAAATTAATGGTAAAATCTGCAGTTGAAATGAACACAGCAAAAAAACATGAATTACCCTGGTTTTCCCCCTTTGCAATTACATGTCCAAAGCAAAGCTTACAATCTGATGTCTAGCACAAGTGCAGAAGATGCAGATGACTCCAGTTAATTCCCAGCTCTCACAGGCTCCACCAGCAACAAATTCCACAGTTTTTTTTCAAAGGCATCAATGAACAGGGCCCTTTTCTAGAGTTTGTTCCATTCCAGGAATCCAGGTGGATTTGCATATGGGTTTAGAAATTCCTTAGGTGGCATATGGAGCCTCTGTGTTTTCAACGTAAGGGCTTTGATCCAATAAAATACAGGCAACAGCAGCTCCACTTTTAATGCTATTCTAATGCATAGCCCTGCAATGAGTTTGAGGCATTCTGTTTGGCAGTAACCAGTCTCCCAGTGCTAAAAGCACTGATGGAGCTACACTGGTCTCCTTAAGCTTCCATTTGAGCAACATAAGGTATGTGAGCAGATAGCAGCATATGAACACAAGCCACAGTATGAATTTGTCTTCTCCACTCTAAAACCAAGGCAAATTTTCTTTCACCAGTTTTTCCATCATGAGATAGCCTTTATTTTTATTCATTCTTTTACTACTTTCACTATTTCACAAACCACATTTTGTCATTTTCCTCCTGCACCTGGGAAATGCTTCTAAAAAGCTTAAAACAACAGACACAAAAAGAAAAAGAAAAAAAAAAGACCAAAAACCACACAACCAGTAAGTAGTTCTATATAAATTTTTTAAGCAAGATAACTGTCACCCTCAGATACAGAAACTCTTTTTCACAGCAGATGTCTTGTCTTCACAGTTTTACGGCTGACATGCTTGAAGCAAATTAAAGGTGAGCAATTTACCATCATTAGAACATTTCCCTCAGACTGAATTTGAACCCCTCAGGTTTCCAGCAGTTTGCATATCCATTAAGCTACAGTTATGGGTCTGGCATGCCTTGGGTTCCTACAAAAAAGCAATGCTTCTGCTGCCCAAGATGACTGTTATCAAAACAGATGCTGACATACCAAAACCAGCAGGAATTCTTCAACTAAGAATAGCCAAGTGCTCTCACATAGGAAAGCTGCCTTTCTTGAGCTGTGTTCTTCTTTGGACCACAACTGTATAGACAGCCCATAAAATAAATAGGGTCCATTATTTACTCATGCATTTTATTTAGATAGGAAAAGACATCTGTATCATATTTGAAATGGTATTTGTAGTTGCATCTGATACAAAGGTACTTTGCTAGTTTGAAGATCCTGTTCCCATCATCAGCAAACTTACAATCTACCCACCAGGAAAACTGACCACAGGGTAAGGAGATAAACTGCAGAACAAATAAATGGAATAGAAATACGATGTCAGGATTTAGGGGATGGAACCACTGTTCTATTGAATTTGAATTCATTTCCCCAAATTCAGAGAGCACTGTATGCCAAATGTTTCTACTTATCACCTCTAATTTACTATTAAAAATTGCACATGATTCAGAGGTGTCTGAGAAAAAGAGAGCACATGAGCAAGTAATCAGCAGCACTGTTCCAAATAATCAGCCAGATCAGCCCCCACCGAAGTACAGACACTAGTGCTCCTCATCAAATTCCATGCTTTCCTCCCATTCCCCTTTTGCAAGGTCTAAGCAAGACAGAAGCCACAGCAGGAGACATTAATCTCACTAGTTAGTAGCAATAATAATGACTACGAACAAATAACCTCTCTTTCCCATCTTCTTAGTGTAAGGCATACAGACTTCAAAGAAATTCCAGTTATTAAAGCCATGACATACTATACAAGACTAAAACAATGAAAGAGTCGGAAGCAGCATGGAACAGTCTAGTGGTGACTCGCAGTGGGAGTTATCAAAGCTGCTCAGTAGCTGACCTGATAATCAAGTAACAAGAGTTTGGTTAGGAAAAAAACCCTCATCTCATTATATCCAGGTACTGCAAGCATTCACACAGAATTTGGTAAAACACAAGTGTTAGAAGGTATACATACTGCCTTTATAGCTTTTGTGTGTTTACTCAGCATGTGTATCTGCTTTCATATGCAGGCACATCTTAATCCCAGAAGAGTAATTGCTATTTTTCATAGCTTTAGAATGTTTTATGCCTCTTACTGACAAATGTAATGCATGCCATGAAAAGAAGATTCACTTAATGAGCTTGATAATCTACAGACCATCTCTGCAATAATTTCTTAGCTTGCAGTGATTCAGCAGGAACCAAAACAATCACCATAGAATTGAGTTTGGTCTGTAGAACTTCATGGCACACCATGTTTCACAATGTCACAGTATCATCTGACATTTATTCCTTTCCTGTGAGAATACAACCTTCTATATAAACACTGGCTAATGAAGCCTTTCTCCATGGCAATAAGACCGAGAAACATGTCCTCATTTTACAAAGAGGGGAAAAATTGAGGCCTGAAAGAGTCTTTCAGCATTTTAGGAATAAGAGAGTAAATGCTTTACAAAGAAGGCCAATCAAATTACCCTCATTTTACTAAGGTTAGTGAACCGCCCAGTTACCCTTAGACACAGCCTTTACACCTAGCCAACCAGATGACTCTGACAGACTACCACTACTGCACAGTACCTGTACAACAAACCTCACGAGTGGACCAACTGCTCATGTTCTTCATGCACCTAAGAAATCCGAGACATTCAGGGCATATCACATATAGCACACGTGCTGCAGACATCTGTGCAGCTTCAGATCCAGGCACATCACTGGCATACCAGGCAGCACAATTTTTTTAGTGAGAAGGACAAAAGGTTAGGAACTTCCAGTCTTCTAAGTGGAGCAGAAGATTTGAAATCACTCACTCTTTGACCACTTTTATAGCTTTTCCATTCCTCTTCTGGCCTATTTCACTATGAGCTTCACAAAGCAGGAACCACCTGTTTGTTTGGGTTCCTGGTATGCAGGGCAAGGAGCTACGGCTCACCTGAGCATTTTCTGGGCTGCCTTCTGACACAAATCAGCAGCATGAATGAAATACGAATCTGACAGAAATCACTTTGTCTTGTGAACGCCTAATTGGATTTAGAGGTCTCTCACACTCTAAGCACAAGTTACAACATGGTGTCACTCAACTACCTAAGTGCAGTTGTCTAGTGATATTTTAGATGTCATACAAAATGCTATTTTTAGGTGTCATACAGTACCTTACACAGCTTTTACCTACCTCTCCCAGATAGCATGCCTATCCCATACATCCAGTGTTGTATTTCACAGACCCACACTACCCTCAGACATCTGAAAACTACAGAATCACAGAATTGTAGAAGTTGGAAAGGTTCTTCAGAGATCATCTAGTCCAAACCCCTTGACAAAGCAGGTTCACCTGGAGCAGGTTGGACTGGAATGCATCCAGGTGGGTTTGGAATATCTCCAGAGAATGGAGACTCCACAACCTCTCTGGGCAGCCTGTTCTAGTGCATGGCACTCACCATTCATGATTAGGCAATGGAGAATACTGGAATATTTGCTACACAGATACATCAGAAAGCTATGAGGGAGACCTTCTAGAAGCATGCAAATAATTTCATTTATCTTGTTTTCCTTATTTAGGATGCAAGCGAAATAGCATTTCTTTAACACTATATTGTAAATCATTATTTAAGCCTCACTTGTTAAGTACTTTGAAGGAGGAAAAGAAAAAGTGCCATAATTTCCTGCCCATTGTTTTTTAGTAAACCTTGGCTGCAATAACCAGGGACTTTTGTACCTGTTCTCACCCTTTCAGAATACAAAAGGCAGACAGACATCAAGGTGCAGACCTTTTCAAAGTGTTCAGACACCCAGCTGCTTTGTGTTCCACCCTCTGAGAGCCTCAGGCCCCCCTGAAGAAGTGGCTATTGGCCACCCCATGTGCTGACAAATGATTTGTAGACACACACTACAAGTCATCTCAGGGTTAAAAATAAACACTCACTTTCAGAGGACTACTTAAACCAGCTCACTGAACAGATTAACAGTGCATGGCCTACAAATAGTTGTATCAGCAAAACTGACAGGGCAAAGGGCTGTGCTTTGGGGGTGGGACTGAGCAGCTGTGGCTGGAATGCCTCAAGTTTGAATCTCGTCTTCAAGTTACTTAAGCTTTAAGCAGACCTGAGAAAGTCTGGCTCCTGCTTCTTTAAAAAAACATGCAGAGCTTTTTCACAAATGAAATAGCAAATTATGAAACCAATGAAAACTTGTCAGAGCGTTGATTGCAGCAAATAGTATGAAAGCACTAACATGGTATTTCCAATGAAAAGGAACACCGAGATCAACAGCATCCTGCAATCAGAAGAGTCTGGTAAAAGGGAAATTAATAAAATTAAAAGTCTAATGTTCTTTCCCCTCTTTCCCTTCTATTTTTTTCCCCTATACAAGGCAAAAACAAGAAAGCAGGGAATATTTATCGAAGAAGGTAAATCTTAAAGATCATAAATTTTCAAGGAAATTCAAACTGCCTTTCTATGCCTTTTGAACTTAATCAACACCAATGAGTATAACTACACAGATACAATATAGGATTAGTTTTTAGTAGGTTCATTTATTAGCAGAATGCTGCAATTATCAACAAGGTGAATCAATAAGCATGAAGTACACTGGGCTGCCTATGTGTGACTAATACAGAACAAGTTCTGTTGCACTCGGAGACAAGCAATGCCATGCTGTTGGACAGGTCTTCTCTTCAATGTCCTACATCAGTGCCAAAAAAATCCACTCCTTGCAAAATGGATGACTTATTAAAAAAACATTTTGGTAACAGGCAAATTCCTATGTTAGAGGGAGGAGCTTGCAAAGCAGAATTAAGGATTCCATGTCTTTGCCAACAGACACTGTAGCAAATAAGAGTTTCTCTTATTAATTTCAGTGTCTTTGTTCCAAGTCCCTAATGATGAGAGGACTTATTCTATCTTCATTTAAGATATACATCACTTCAGTCACCACGATCCAGCTAAAAGGTAAGAGCAATGATGCATTAGCAGTGTTGTGGGCCACTATTTCACACCAGCAACAAGAAACAATAATTTTTTACTAATCCAAAAAGCCACCAAAAGATTTTTGTTGGAAACTGCCATGGACAAGTAATTTGATCTTAGACTTTGTCCTAAAGAAGCAATGACAATAACATTCAATAATTACTTTGTACTTCAGTAAGAAACTCAAAAATGCTTAAAATGAGGTAAGTCTAGACCAGCACCCCTTTCAGTATTTTATATACTGTCCAAGTACAGTGTCCTAATATTCACTTAGCTCTGGTCTTGCACACAGTATTGTAGTAAGGGATTCAGCGGTGCTTTCATTTTCACGTTTTCCACAGCCTGTAAGGCTACACTCGCAAACACTATCACCAGCCCTTGGGTGGTATTTTCCTTGTAGTGCAGGTGCAGTGAGCAGAGGAAGAGATACGTTTCTTCAGGATCTAGAAAGAAATGTTGAGCAGACACATAGCATTTCTCTTTGATGGCCAGAAACAGGACACAAGGAAATTGAATGAAAGCTGCATCAGGGAAAATTCAAATTGGACATTAGGAGAAGGCTCCTTACTGAGAGGGTGGTTGGTCACTGGAATAGGCTCCCCAGGGAAATGGTTGGCACCAAGCCTGTCAGAGTTCAAGGAGCATCTGGACAAGGCTGTGAGTCATATGATTTAGTTTAGGTAGTCCTGTGAGGAGCAGGGAGTTGGACTCTTGGGTCCCTTCAGACTTGAGGTATTTTCACTGAATTCCACTGAATTTTTAGAGTTAGAAGGGACCGTAGAGATCATCTAGTCCCCTGCTGAAGCAGGATTTCCCAGAGCTAGAGCATGTTACTCAGGACTGCATCTAGGTGTGTCTTGAAAATCTCCAAAGAAGGGGACTCCACGACCTCCCTGGGCAGCCTGTTGCAGGGCTCCATCACCCTCGCTGTGAAGTAGTTTTTTTCTCATATTTGACTGGAACCTCCTATGTTCCTCTTTATGCCCGTTAGCCCTCATCCTCTCGTTGGCAACCACTGAAAAGAGTCTGGCTCCCTCCTCCTTCAAACCATTCTTTAGAAACTTATAGGCATTAATAAGGTCTCCACTCAGCCTTCTCTTCTCCAGACTAAAGAGGCCCAGCTCTCTCAGCCTTTTTTCATAAAGGAGATGCTCCAATCCTTGAATCATCTTCGTTGCCCTTTGCTGGACTCTTTCTAATGCTTCTATGATTAACATGGGTGTCTTGATGTAACCTGTTCATTGACTACAGAAGACAAGTTTCTCTAGGCTAAGGTTAAGCACTGAGAATAGCCATAAAGCATTTGATTTTCTCATTTGCATTTGGTACATTTTAAAATAAAGAATGTAGCAAAAAGAGAATAAGTGTCCTAAAAATTGTCCTTTGTTGTTTACAGCTCCTTCATCCTACTGGAAAAGTAAGCCACAGTTGCTAAATGACACAGGTTTATAAATACTCCTAGTCCTAAATGTGAGCATGATTCATTGCAATCAAAAGCCATAACAAGTTACAGACATCCCCAAGTTATAAAAGACCTTTCCAAACAATGTTTGCTTCCTTCTTCCACAGAGGAAGGCATTTTCTGTAGACTTCCCTACAAGTTCACATGCAGTGGCAGTCAAACATATCCAAAAGTTGACATCACCTTCTGAAGAAGAGATTTAACATCAAATTTAGAAGTCAATCAGTCCGCCTCTCTCTCCCTCTCAACTTTCATGTCGTTGTAGCTGAGGCAAAAGTCACACACATGAAGGGACATATACAGCTCTTGAACATCACAAACAAAATAAACAGTACCCCTGCTATTACTAAACCCCTAGCTAACAATCCGCTAGCTAAAAAACAAATCTCTTCAGACTGCTTCCACCTCCTCCTCAATTACCTTTTTCAATGATACCAAGAAGTGTGTTAGATTTTTTTTGGAGAAGTGTGTTTTGGGTATTTTATGAAGGAGACAGACCAATGAATTTGTACCAAATGTAATTTTACAGCACATTTCCACAGAAGTCTAGCACACATTAAGTTTAAGTTCAGCCACTTAATCACACGTGAGTTACTCTGCTCCCAGAGGACATACTAGAGGAGGCATTGAGGCTAATTAAATATGTGCTTGTTTGCAGCATTTGTCCTTTATCTCTAAGTTCAAAAGCAGAAAGAGTTTTCTGGTATGTGTTGGCACTGGACCATGCTAGAGAACTCCTGAATGAATTAGCATTTTAAAACTGCTGTTCTAATGCCTTTACATTAATATGTTCATTTTCTTGTAGTAATCAATACAGCATTTAATAAGTCCATATCATATTAGTTCTCTTGCAAATGCAAGAGCTGTCTCCATAGCATAATCTTTTTTTTAGAATTTATAGCATCCTATCAAACAGCATCTAGATCCATGAAAAGATACCTTGAGGAGTAAAAAACAAAAAACAAACCCACAAACAAACGCACAAATAAAGCAAGTATCTGAACCAGGACATTTGCAGCAGGACCTCAGATGAAAACACTAGGGATACTTACGCAAAACCCATGCAAGGTTTCTGACCTTTGTGGTGGTCATCTTTACTCTTCTGAGGCAGTTTTTCCTCAATTTACTTTATCCCTTATTCTTACTTTCTGTTGTCTTGCATAACTTTGCCATTTGCTCTGAGAAAATAATAAACTCCATATCGATTTCTAGCATAATTCTAACTGCTTTGACCTTTATTATTTCTCTGGTGAGTCACAAAAAAATAACCTTTGTAGGAAAATTTGAGAATTAATAAATGCTCCTGACTTCAAGAAAGATAAAAATAAAATTCAAAAAAATCAGAATCATGAAGGAAAATACTATCAACAAATTTTCTCTTTTTTTTCTTTTTACCATTTTAACTCTTTTTCAATCTCTACTGAGATTGTGTTTCTACAAATAAAGCTGTAACTCTCTGTTATGAAAACATCAATATGACAGTTCAAAACCTTCCCCTCACACATACTCAAAAAGTTTTCAATTTGAAAAAGCTGTCCAACAAGACAGTTCACAAAGCAATTAATGGCTTGTGAAAACATCCATTTTTCATTAAGAAAAAATTAATTTTTATCATAAAACGTGGGGCCAAAAGGTCATATGTGCCAGACTGTGAGACACTCAGGCACATGGACTGCCCCTTGCTTGCAGAGGAAGACAACCTCAGAATACCTTGTCAAATCTACTATCGATACTACCTTGTCAAATCAACTTATCGATATTTTAAACAAACATCAAGTGGGATGGAGTGTCCTTTACCCTTTGCTTGGAAAGAAATGCTTCTCAGTCAGACCCCTGTTATTCTTGACTTCAGTGAAGGTCAAAGTAAAAATCAAAGAGTCAGAATCATGAAGAAAAATACTAATAATCAACAAATTTTCTTCCGTTTTTTTTTTTTTTTAAATCATTTTAAGTCTGTTTCAACCTCTACTGAGATTATGTTTCTACAAATAAAACTGGAACTTTCTGCAAACTGCCGTCTCGAATCTCTGGCAATGAAAAGCTTTTTAAATACCCACGGCATCACATGTTCTAGACACAGACCTATCTAGTTTCGCTCCTTTCGTGTGAGACTCTTATCGTCTCCATCACACACCTTGCCCTCCAGCTCCTTGGTGGGCTGGCATGATGCTGCTCTCCAGGATCAGGCAGCGGGGCTCACATAGCAGTTACCTCTGGTACAGGGTTTCCAGTGAGGAGGCAAGACACTGTACCAAGGGAACACAAGCCTAAAACAGTACCCTCCACACACCAGGAGAGCCCTGACGAAAAGCAGGCTTCTTTTTGTGTCACATAACGTGGTGCAGGAAAAGAGGGAGGAAAAGATGGGACAAGAGAAAGACCTCTTATAGTCACAGGAGCTGGCTTACGGAGCTTCCCGTGCCAGGTAAGAAAAATCCTGGGAGGCCTCTATATGGCTCCATCAGCCAGATGTAAATGTCCACAGTAGGTGAGGAATGCTACGCCTCCCTGCTGCAGATACCTAAGCAGGCAGTGCGAAACACTCCCGCAGCGTTCCACACATTCCATTTTTCCCCCCCCTCTTACTGTATCTGTGCCCAACAGCTTTTAAATGCTGCTAATCTACTCTGCTTTCAGTATCAACACACAGATTCCAATTGAAAAAAAGAAAGTTCGGGACTTGGGTTTTGTTTTTTTTTTTTTTAAAAATAAAAGATGTAAGAGTAAGTAAACATAAGAATTAATTTCTATGGAGAACTAAAAAGTTAAATAGCACTTTGACTTCATTGATGTGGCTCAGGCTTGCACTCACTTCACAGACCTGACAAGAAAGCGGAGTTACTTCTTTAATGAATGCCTTGAAATTCTTCCATCACCGCAGTGAGCTCACAAATGGTTTCCAAACCATGCACACAGAATAGGCCAGAATCTTTCAGAAAATTGTATTCTCTTTCTTAATAGATATAACAAAACACAGCAACTGCAAGCAGCCGCAAAACCAAGTTTATGCTCCTTATTTTTTTGCATATACATCAGGCTTGCAAAAGTTGACATGTAGATGCAAAAAATAAGGTATTTTCAGACATTACTCCCAAACAAGTACCTACATAGCCATGCTTTAATCCAGTTGCCAAGTTTGCACCCACCTACATATACTAGGTGCACGCAACATCCACATACGTAAACTATAGCCCAGCATGATCCGAAAATACCCTGAAAGGACAAATTAAGGAGAGACGTTATTTCTGCTCCACCTGTTTAAATATTAATAAAGGCTTATAGTAATGACACTTTCCTGGGTGTTCTGATCATGCTCTAAAGAAATCGGACACCAAGCCACTACACCAGCCCCCATCAAAAACATTGATTCTGTAAATGGAGGATAATGCAGTCTCCCAAGATGTAGTCAATGTTAAAAAATATAAGTACCTTAAAATGCCTGATAAGCAGTGTACAATTGACACATGCTCTGACAGTAGGCTGGTTAATATTTTATAGTTTATCTGATAAAGTTAACAAAAGAATTTAAGTCAGAGTGGAGGCATACACTGAATATTTCATCACCTTCTTAATTGGAGAATACAGACAAGACAATTTTTTCCCTTTGGGAAAAATAAATGTTCAAAGTTATTACTGATGGGAATCAGTTTGGCAATTAGGTTAAATCCAACTGAAACCAACCAGAATTGCAGTGCTGAAAACATCATAGAGCTAAAACATATTCAGCCGACTCTATTAATTTACATGATGAAGCAGAAATGTCGATAGCAAAGCTTGTGTAACTCAGCAAGCTGAGGTTACATTAACACAGAAGAAAACACTGCTTTGTGCTTTTTCTTATAGTTAATTTGCAGTCTTCAGAAGCAGCTATTCTTTTGCACAGCAGACAATATGATATACCTAAGGCTTTTCATTCCGACTTCTGATTTAAAGGTCTTCGGCTTGTGCTGCAGACCTTAGCCTTGAAGCCAAGTGCAAATTAGCTTTAAATCAATGAAGCTGATTAAAGCTTCATTGTGGCTGAGCCCTTTAATAGAAGGAGAAGGGGGGAGGGGAAAGACCCACTTGAACATGGCAAAAGAGCTGCCTCTCAACTTGGAACATATGTAATGCTTTTCAGCTCCACTTTACCCTGACAAAACCATGAAGAGTTTAAGGCCATTTACCTGCTGACAGAGTGAAACCAAAGTCCCAATTCAGTGAGAAAGGCCAAGAATCAGAGATGTTGCTATGTAAGCAGAAAGTAAAAGGTTGCTTTCAAAAATAGTGGGGGAAGCGAAGAGGTTAGAGGCAAGGAGATAGACATCAAAACATCTCTCCAGGAGGGAACCAAGGAACAAACTTCCAGCCTGCTGTAGCTGTATTTTTGTTTTCTTGGTGGTTTTTGTGTGTGTGTGTTTTGTTTTGTTTTAAATACAGAAGTTCCTATTTAGAGAAGTAAGCTGTAGGCAAGTTGCAGTGCTATGAAAGGAACTAGCTCTTTCATGGAGCTCCACTCTCAAAACAAGCCACTTGTCTCCAGAGGCCGTCTTTCACTTGGAATGCAGACAACCTGCCAGATTCACCTTTAAAAAACAATAACAGTACCAAATGAGAACAGAGGAAGATCCTTACACTGCTTTGAATACCACCGTGGGAATCTACATTGCACAAATGCTGGGATTGCTCTCCTTTCTTTCCTTATATTTAGTACAACCCTAATATGCCTAACTTCAACAAATAGGATGATGGGCTTTTTTTTTTTTTTTCCCTAAACACATACATACGTGGGAATCTTCACAAAAGACTAGAATATAAAAATAAAACCATCGTACTCCAAGGTAATAAAATTCACTTCTCCCACCAGAGTAGATAATGGTTAGTATATTGCTAAATGATACTCAGAGAACAAGAAAAATTTCACACCCCCCCTCCAGTTCATCCTCTGATGACAACGCGGTCATCCTGAGTCCCTCAATCTTTTACCTTTCAACTCCAGGTATAAAATGAGGCAAGAATACTGAAATTCCCAGACTAAGTCTCTGCAGAGAATAAATCAGGCTGAAAGACACTGAAAAGATTTAAAAAAAAAAAAAAAAAACACAAAAAAACCAAACAAGTAGCAACAATCTTATACTTAAGATAAACAGCTGAATATTAGAGCAGAAAAGAGGATCAACACTACAACCCAGCATTTGACAAATAGATGCTTGAATATATAGTCTGATGCGAGGAATAGTTTGCTTGGTATGCAAAAGTTAAGTTAGTACTACTTCACGTACTCTTCCCTGATCTATTTATTACACAATCATTCTGAGCAGATGTTAATTTAGTACTAGCACCATACCCTACTAACTTCAAGTAAGTCACAATAGAAAACAGCACGCTGTTACAGAATATTAAAAGCCTGCCCCAAAGATTCACTCACCCTGAACTTATTTTCTGGCAGATAAAGCGAATCTCACTAATAAACTTAAGACTTCACACTTAAAACTAGGAATTCTCTCAGAACAGAAGTCAACAAATGGACAACCTAAAAGCTGCAGTGTCCAATTCCCTGGTGCTACCACCTGTACTTTGTGTGCAGAAGTCCTTAAGGAAGATTATGTCATTGTCCATTTTCACAAGTTATCAAAAATATTTAGCAGCACATAAATGCTTCACTCTGTTATTGCAACTCACTTGGGAAGTAGCTACATTGACTAGTCTGTAACATAAACATTCAGAAACTTCATGAAAGATCTTCTATTAGTGGACTTCAGTATGGAGGATGAATACTCGCATTGCCTCACTTGGCAAATAGAGGAAGATAGTCTGCACAGGCTCTCATCTCGAGTCAAGGCGGTGTTATTGTCCTGGGTCTCCACAGACACATTATCAAATTGACTATGTACAAGGCAAGGAGTTAAATCTGTGCAAAGCTACACCACAGTAGATTATTTCCTTCCTTCATGGATTTTAGTAGTGAGAAATCTACACTGCAGAGGGAGAACCAAATATTTGTTCCTCACCACACAGGGCTTTTCCTTAGCCAACTGACACATCATCCAGAACAAGAAGCAACTTTTCATCACAAAACTGGCCAAAAAGAGATCTGTTTTCAATGCAACTCTGACCAAGTAAACAGAGTTACAGATGACAGTAGTGACCCACCTCATACATAAAGGGCCAGTACAAAGGGAGCCGGTGCAGAAGCATTTGCACTGTAGATTTACAATTTTAAGCACTGGTCAGCAAGTTGGCAATTCACTTTTGGAGGAGCATGCATTTTGGTTGGTTTTTTGTTTATTATCTACTATAAAAAATATCACAATTTGAAGCAAGGAGGTGTATTTGCTGCACCATTGTTATTTCATTTCTGTCTTTTGTTAGTGTGCATCTCAAATGCCTTGAATATGGCAAGTTTCACGTTACTGTAGATTTAGCCAGATCAGCAATATAAGGTTACTGTTAGTGAAGAGAAGTCCTTTTCAGCGGTAGGTATTTCCCCTTTGATGGATTTCACACTTTGGGTTTTGTCAATTGTTTGGGGTTTATTTGTTGGGGTTTTTTTTAACACACTAACATCAACCATGCTGGTGTCTTCTGTGTGCTAAGATATCTTATATCCTTGAAGAACATTTCACATAGAATTTGTCACCAAAATCTTCCCCAATTGGTACTCACTTTGCCTGTTACTCATGGAATATATTTTGCTATTTGAGTAAAATGATTCAAGTTGTTTTCGTCTTAACAGCAGTAGGATTTGGGGGAAAGGGATTACCTTTCTGCATGTTAAAAAAGTAGGAGTTGATGAGGGGTAAATATTTTCTATAGCATTAACCAACTGGCAGGATGTAGAGGGGCTGTGTGTAGTCACTATTCATGATTCTCTGAAAACACATTACTTTGAAAATATATGAAGAAACAAAAGTTTATCATAGAACAGCACTGATATTTACCTACCAAAATTGCAACAGACATCTAATAGAGCCTTTAAGGCTACTGAGCAAATGTTACTACCCTAATTAATACTGACAGCAGTAGGCTAGACATCATAAGTTGAAAATTTGCTCTTGGTACTTCCTGTAATAGGAAACACAAGTTTATAGTTTTCAGGTCAGACTCTAGCTCTTCTTGGTACGGGATTCAGAGACCTCATTTCATATCTAGCTGCACTCCAAACAGAAGTGAGGACCATCGTTCCTCCATTTCCAGTCTGGGAACAGCCTCTGGCATGGAACAATAGAGGAGGCAGAAGGACTGGTACAACCACAGTGCTCCAGACACAGTTTTTTGCACTCTCCCTACTAAGACAAACCTGTTCTGCCGCTCAGGGGTTCAGACCCAACATGTGGATTACTGCAAAATATGGTTTTTAACAACTACACCAGAGTTGCTGCAGACAGGACTTGCAGACCGTTAGTGCAAGGCATCTTAACACTAGACATCCTAAATTAAAAGAAGTATCAAGTGTCTATAATTAAAGGTATCCCAGATAATTAGGGGGCAGGAGGGGAGGGGAAACACCGAAACAAAAAGGTCAAACATTACTATGTGTGACCTACCACATCACAACCACAGGCAGAACCAAAGGAGTTTTGGAGAGCCTTCAATACAGACAACAACTACACATTCCCAAACAGTCCTTGTGTGCTAACAAGACAGGCAGTGGCTAACACTGTATCACACCAGCATTTCCTGGTGTGGGAGAAAACATGATCCAAACACTACAGTGTGCCAAAGAGGGCTGTACCATTTTCCTGCATCATTAGGGAGTACAGAGCTATTTCCCACTAAAGATATAAAAAGATATAAAATAAATAGCTGATTGTCATTTCTAATCTCACAAATCAAACCTTAGTTTTTCACGACTACAGATAGGGTCTCTCCGCACTAGCAATTTTCTGGGAAGTGTTTACTACATCATGAAAAAAATCTTAAGGATCAGTTTTAAAAAGCCCACATATTGCAAGACAAGTAGGACACTGGAAGCTCTTCTTCCCTCTCCCAGTTTACAACCCAGATACTTAAGCACATTAAAATTGTTTTGCACTGCACAAAGTAACTCTAAAAACAGAAAAACCACTTAGAAACTTAAATATACACATCACCTCATTTTCAAAGTATACCAAGCTCACCTCTTTACCTACACAATTTTCCAAGATAAATAACTCTAAAATCAAGATAAATTAAAAGAAGGACATAAACATGGCATACTTAGTATAACAGTTAGTATCACCTACTTAGCATCCACAAAGCTGACAGGACGATGTAAGGTGATGAGAAAGGACAGTTTTCCAGTTCATTTGTGATCCTAAACTGGGTTTTCCATCTCCTGGAATGTATTTAAATTTTCCCCAAAGATTGCAGAAGTGCAAATTCAGAAGTCTGCTGTGGAATTTCTAAATGCAGCCAAAACATAGGCCTCAGCTTGTTGCTCCTTTTTTTTTTTTTACTGGTTACTTAGTAGTGAGCACAAAGACAAAAGAAACACCTGAGCAGGCCAAGTACATTCGCCTTTTTTAAAATTTCATTTAATAAATCAGGATGAGTTAAGAATTTGGCTCATATTCTTATCACTAAGGCAAGCATTACAGCATACAAGCTCACATTGCTACTGTTTAGACAATCCTGGAAAATACAGCCCAAGGAATATTCTCACTATAAAACCAGTAGCAGAAACTAAAAGGTAGTTGGTGTGTCAAAAACAGGTAAATGGATATAAATCTAATCTCAACAGACATGGGTTTGACATTTTTTTGCATACAATGCACACAGCAGAGGTTATTTCTCAAGTAGAAATAGCTTAGATGGAAAATACAGCAACAGCTTCATTTTGCTTTAAAAAGCACAAATTATTAATTTTATAATTAACCAAGTCAATCAGGGGATTTCATATTTGATTAAAATAAAGGTAACAATAGGAAGCTGATCTTTCTGTTGATAATAAAATTCACCCTCGTCCCTGCAAGACACGAAAAGAAGGAAAAACACTGAGGAGTTCAGAGCGGGTATTGCTGTATTGCTGTTGAGAAACCAAAGGGGTGATAATATGAATTGCAAGAAAAGTGCAACAGGGCATCTATTTGAAATTTGTTTTTCACACAGTTAGTACAAAAACAACCGCTCTTGCAAGAGAGGTCAATCTACCCACGCATTAATCCCCAATCAAGCAGCACTCTGAGAATCAAAATGTGATTGCAAATCTCCTGCATGCCAAGATGAAGGAGTTTTTCATTTCAATCTATTGCTACCAGCATTTTACATTCATTATGGTCAGAGGGTGAAGTGAGTACTAGGTACTTGCTGGTTCTGAATGCCAGCACATTCTTGATTACATTTCCAGAGAATTAACATACGGAACCTGCATTAAAGCAGTACAAATGGGCTTCCTTAAAAGCCGCTTTCATGGCTAAAGCTTTCATAGCAGTCTCACTTTCCAACTCAGAAGGTTAAAAGGTTAAGAGGTTAAAAAATAGCTGTATAAAGCTGTATAACCTATCCGTTGCTACAGAGAAAGGTCTGAAAGACCAAGGTTTGAGAACTACAATGACACGAAGGCTATCTTTATTTTTGTAAAATACATTCATTGGGCTAGCAACCTCTGGCCTTGAGGATGGGGGGGGGTGGGATTTGTTTGGGCTTTTTAAAGATATAATTGGGCA
Source organism: Scolopax mira (assembly GCA_004320125.1). Classification (NCBI taxonomy): domain Eukaryota; kingdom Metazoa; phylum Chordata; class Aves; order Charadriiformes; family Scolopacidae; genus Scolopax; species Scolopax mira. The sequence continues at coordinate 169,939 of BJBW01003204.1, read as the reverse complement.
GATCAAAATAAAACTTAAAAAAAAAAAATTCCTATAACCTTCAGATCTACAACAGGATAGCACGTGTACTAACTTTTCACAGCAGAAACAGCCAGAAACACAAGTTACAATGACCCCTATGGGGTCTCTACAATCTGCAAACCTTAGAGAAGATCCAGCAAAGAACTACTAAATGCATTAAAAGAGGATCATACCTACAGCAACAAGTGGGATAAGCAGTTTTAATAGAGTTTAAGACCTTAGTACACTTCTTGCAGAACTTTTTACCATTTACATCATTAATGCACCCCAAAGTAGTGAATACTTCCATAGTAGAGTTATGCATTAAATCATTTGTATTAGGAGCTTAGATGTCCAAAAAATGCATCAAGGGATGAAAAGCAAGAGAAAAGACAGTGACTCTTCTACAAATGAGGCAGTTACTAGCTGTTGTTAGCTGCATGAGAGATTTTTGGTTAATCCAATGCACTTTGAGAATGCAAGTTATATGCAGTATATTATACAATGATGATATAAAATAACTTCTTGGAGTCTCATAACATCATGGTTACTGGTTTTTAAAGAAAAGTTTATCTTTTTATTTTTCATTGGACTTAAATGACTTCAAAGCAAATCCTTTTAAAAAAGCTTCTGCGCGGTACTGCATTAATGAAGACTTTTTATTTCCAAATTCTAGTTCACCCACATAGGGCCAACTCACGTGGTAGGCAGAGTGGACTTCAGGGGCTTCTAAGTGCAAGAAACAAGGAGTGTCCGGCAGAGCTATAAGCATTGGGACCAGCAGCTGAGCTGGACCCATACTTTGCTCTCCAGGATCAACCAAAGCAATTTACTTATTAAAAAGAAATAAAAATAACAGATCTAACAGTGTTATATGGAATACTACATAATGCTTGCCTTGCTGTAAGCAATCAAGTGCATACTTGGATATGACACTTGGATATGACGCACCAGTTCTGCTTCTAAAACAACCAAACAGACATAGTTTGATTACAGTGCTTTACCTATAGAGCTGGATGTTTACTGTAGAGTCAAGGCATTCTTTGACACATACTAATATAATCTTATGCTAATGGGAATCAGAATAGAAAGTAAGTCCCTTCACCCAGAAGTAAATCAACTCCAAAGGATGAACAGCACCAATACCAGCTACCTAAGAAATAATATTAGACAATTTCCTGGACAAAAATTTAGTGGTTGTTAATCCAGTAATAGTTATTCTAATACCAAGTTTCAAGCCATCACCAACACTAAAACACATTATTGCAGTTTTTCAGTCAGAAACCAGGACAATAATCCTCCCTTAGTATCACTGGCCAAAATTACCTCTGATGCACATAATCTGACTTGCAATCTTGTCTAGGATGAGAGGCAGCAGCATCACATTTCTACTATACCAACCTTACAAAGGAGAAATTCAGCAAAATGCTGAGGGATTTAGAGGTATTTTGATGCTACTGAAAGTCAATGAGAACAGTGACAAAAGAGACTTCTGGGGGAAAGACCTAACCAACAAAAGAAATGGAAACATCTAGTTGCCAAGTAGATTTACACAGCATTAATATTATTTCAGGATTATAGCATATTAGAAGAACAGCAGTGGAGAAATTTGAACTGCTCACAATGAAAGTGTTATACAGCTTCCATGGAATGACCGTGTCCCAAGAGTTGACAGTCTACAGCAATGAAAAGTTCATGAAGATAAGTTTACAGAGAGTGGGCAACCAGGGAAGCAAGTTAAACAGAAAACAAGATAGGAAAACACATATTTGACAGAAGCTCTGCCCAACTGGAATTCACTCCTGAGCATCAGTAAAAGTTTTTGGACAACCACCCACCTGGGTATTAATGAAACTGATTCCCCAGTTCCTGCATGTCCCTTCTTCTGAAGGCACTGGGGAATGGTCATTAGCATCCAAGACATCTGGGGGCTCATTAAACAGCAAGATGCAAAAGGTTGGGGGAGGGAGAAATCAGGAGTTTATTTCAGTAACAGTCATTTTAAAAAAAAAAAACACCATCGTTTATAATGTAGAACTCCCTCCAAAATTAGCTTACACACTGATATAAATTGGTTTTCTTTGTGGTCTAAAATTGACTTGCAGTTCACTACTTAGTCAGAAAATAGCTACTGAAAAGCCCTGGCCTCCGAGCTTTTGGACTGTGGACTCCTTTCATCGTGTAAACAAATGCTTCAGATTTAAAGCTTTCCCATAATTGTTATGCTAACCTTGGAGTGAAACCTCTCCATTTGCATTTGAAGGAGCTAAATATTAGGCAGGAAAGAAAGTGGTCTTTTTAAAAGCATGAGAAAATGTTCCTTCTTTTTGGTCCTCAACCATCTGGGCAGACCCTTCTCCTCTCTCTCTCTCTGGTAAAAGCAGAGAGAAGGAAAAGGGGCACGGACGGCAGTAATCTTGGTGAAAGAGAATTAAGAAATTCCTTCAAAACATGAATGAATGAGACTTCCTACAGGGGAGGAGAGTCTGCATTCCAAGGAGATGTAAGAGGTTGTAGGCAAGGGGGAGGGAACAAGGACACAAATACATCAGTGAGCTAGTGAGTGATGTAAGAAGCACTTATGTTTTTCTCTCAACATGTTCTGGAACCAAAACCCAGATTTCTTTACGGACCCCACATATGAACCCTGCAGTTAATGGGATGTTAATGTTTCATCTTTCACCCTCCTGAAGCTAAGAGGAGTATTTGACTGCATGTGCATGCATACGCATACTCATATGTGCATATATATAGGTGAGTGAGCATAATTATGTCAAAAAAAAAGGAAAAAAAAAAAAAGCATCATGGATTTCAGTCCCAGGTCTGTGATGAGGGAATTTCACCAACTATTCAGCAAGGGCAAAAAGGACAATATTTGCAGGAAAACCTCACAGTTTTAAGATTTATAGTAATACAGTTTAAATAAAAATTTTCACAAGAGCAATCATTCTCATTTTAAACAGCTATATGAGGGGGGCCGTCTCTGTCATTTCACAGGTCAAGAGATTACTCCACTGAGTCTGTTTAGAGTTAAAGCTGTAATCAGTAGAATAAATATTTGATATTACCACAGTAAGCATGTAATAGAGAAAAACAAGACTGACAACCTTCTTAAAAATAATCTAGGCCAAATTATCTGCTGGCACAAATCTGCTCTTGAAGTCATGCCAGCAGGGAGTTTGGTGTTACATTTTGAGCTGCTAAAGGAAGTTATCACAACACACTTTCTCCTAACAAAAACAAACAAAAATAATTAATTGTACTGGAAGGAAATTGAGCAAGGATTACCAGATTATCACCAGCCAGAACAACAGAGTTTGTGTTAGCTGCATTACTGGCTTCTCTCTCTTTTCCATCCACTTCCTTGTGGAGCAATAGATCAACATTCTCACTGTACTTTCTGTTAGTATCAGGAGCAAACTGATGGTTGAACCAGCAAGCGAGATTCACTGCATCTTGGTCATATATAGCATGAGAAACAGATTGAATTCCCTTGATATTTTCCATTTTGTATAAACATTCTGGATTGCATTTGAGTAAAGATTTCAGTTTCTGGAGGAAGAACAACTATGAAATAGTGGTTATCCATTTTACGCTGGGATAAAGTAACTGTCATGTTTCATTCCTGGGCTGCACATACACTTCCTACTGACACATTGAAGAGGGTGCATAAGCTCCAAACTCTTCTTTGCTGTGGGATAGAGTATAACAGTTCTAACAATTTTTACTGCATACAGTAAAATTTTACTCTAGGAGCAAAATTTACTATTGTGCTGGGTCTGGTGGGGAAAGGGTTAATTGTTCCCAGGACCTAGCAGGGACACAGGTATTCCATCCCATTTGAGCTACACCCAGGGAGAGGGGCCTGAGCTAGCTGGGGAGGGGGAGGGACAGGAAGTGACATAAAAGGAGGAATTATATATTCTTCCTATATAAAAGGAGGAAATATATATATAAGAAATTATATTTAAACCCTGACTTTGTGTATTTTATTCTGAGAGTAATATCAGACTGTAGAAACATAGTTTGCATTTATCGGGATTAAGCATTGCCTGTACTAAGCAGTATAAATGCAGTCAAGCTACATTTTTTTCCATTTTTCCATCAGCCACAAACCCTCAGTTCTCCTGGAACAGGGCAGGGATGTAAAGTCAGCTCTGCCTCATTCATGCTTCACCAACCTACCACCAGGGGAAACGGGGGAGGGAGGGAGGCAAGAAATGCATATCATAACAGTTGGGATCTCCCATACACCAATACCTAATTCTGATTCAACTGGGTTTCACAGTTAATAAAGATGACATGAGTTTTCTTTTCTATGTAAAAAGTCCCTGCTCTCAGACTCACACGAGTTCCTAGCAATACCTCCAAAACAGTAAACATTCAAAAAAAGCAAACAAGTATTATCTATTTTTTACAATAGCATAGCAACCAATTATAACTAATGATTCAATATTTATCAGCTGAACAACTGAGTTTTTGGTTCCAAAACTGTTAGACCATCACAAACCCAAGGAGGAAGAAAATAATAATTCACTCCTCATCTTTTGTTCTCAATCCCCATTTCTACCTGACTCAGTTTCTGATGGCTCTTGCCAGTTTCCAATCAAGGTGCTGGCTGCTCACTGCCTACCTGGTCACTAATAAAGCCTTTGTTGCATTTGTTGGTGTCCAATTCCAAGCAAAATGGGAATTCTTTAGCTCCCGCACCAAATACAGCAGAGTACTATTTCACTGGATGTACTGTAATGAACTGTATACGGCTACATCTATACAGAAACAATGGTCACTGGCCAAAAAGCAAGGTAGTTGGCTCCAAAAACAGATGCTTCTGCAGTAGCTCTGGCAGTGAGCATTACAGTCACTTCATACTGTCCTCTTAGTGCTCACCAGGCTTCTTACCAGACCCAGTACCATACAGCCTTGGACAGAGACCCGTCTCCCCAGTGGCTGTGAGCTTTCCCTCAAGCAGTTAACTATTCCATTCTCCAACTCTCTCCACATCCAGGGATAGTTTTTCCCTGATGCGCTAGCCAGATGCTCACAAACATAACAGATGCTCAGTTTGACTGGTTTTAACCCAAAAAAATATAATTAGTGGCAGTTAACACAAACACCAAACAATGACATTTTTTACAAGATAGTCGAACACAATCACACTTAGATAAACACTGATGCTAAACATCCAGGGGTACATATGGTTGAAAACTGAATCTGTAACCACCTTGAAGTTAACTGATTTTCAAACTGTCTCACCCTTTTTTCTTCCAGTAGCAAGAGAAGGATAATCTCCTTCAGGATAAAACCTATCCTCATTAGGAAGGAAAGGCTATCTGCATAGTTCTCATAGAGATCATTGAATTTTACTGCACGGCTATACCCTTGATATAACATCTACAAAACATAACAAAGAATCAAAGAACATGACTCCATTTCTGGGACTGATTTCTTTTCAGACCATCCATTATGCAGCCAACACATGCAGCTAGTTAGACAAATGCTGAAATCTAGTGTCCCCTGCTTTCCAGGGGAGCTCTTTATTTCTTTCTCAGTATATTGTACAGTTGCAACCTGACATCTTACAGGATTTCATTAGTGTATAGAGTTAGGCTATTCTATGAAACATTTGATGAAACAAGGAAACTCCAGTCAAATCTGTCAAACATTGCTGCGCCAAGTTAGGTTCAAAGCTCTTTATCTTAACACTTGAAATAGGCATTCAATTTCCAGAGAGGATGAGTGACCCTATCATATGCTTCTTTAGCAACCATAGTATGATGGTCTTACATAAGTCCTAATCAAGAATGAACAACAGAATTTGGAATGTATTTAGAGCTTTCAGATGAAATTGTTAGATGCGCTTGATGCCAGATGCTCAGTGTGGTACATCCAATAAGACTTCGGATTTTTAAACTCACACATTTTTGAAAACAACATGGATGCACTTCTGAATTTAAGCCTGACATCCATCATCTTTTATAGAGAGGGTTCCTCCAGGGTTCTTAACATAGAGAGTAAATGGCAGATAACAGGCAAAATCCCTATTGCTATTACAGGTGATGGACTCTTGTTATCAAGCTCTTGGCAGCCATCATAGAAGGAAGGGGACATAATTACACACACATGAAGGCTTCATTTCCCTCACAAGCACACTTCATTAGTACTTACTGGTAAATATACTTACACATCTTCGGAAAGACAAACACTGCTTTTGCTGAAGGGCTCATCAATGCACTAATTTGCAGCAGCAAAACACACAGCAAATCGTTTATCTGCATTTCTGTGGTCTTTCCAAGCACTGGGGAAACTATCCCTGCATAATCTGTTGATAGCAAGGACTAACATGATTTCATATAACTGCTTTGTTTCCTGCATAAAACATCTATATACCCCCTTAGAATAGAAAGGTATGATATCAGCATAAGCAACACAACTATTTTGTAATATGGTGCTACCTGAGTGCCATTCAAAACTGTAGGTAAGGTGGCAAGAGGTGGTACACACATCTCCCAACTATGTCAAACTGGGAGATGTCATTTGGAAATCAACATGGTCGAGTCCCACAGAGTGGTCCTGTTGCTGTCAGTATTAGGTAACCTGCAGCTCTGCAGTGATATCAAGGTTAGCTACAGGAAGAGCTGAAAGAAGCAGAAGGCAGTGGGATGGCTTTCTCAAGGAAGGCCTCCTACCCTTCCCATCCTCCTACTGCCATTGTACTGCAATACCCTGTGCTATCATGTATTTACCACCAAAAGACAAAGTACTGATCTACACGCAAGTGCTCTGTTTTCCGTTTTGTTTGTTTGGGTTTTTTGTTTGATTCTTTAAAAAGTAAAACCCCAAATTCTACTACTCACTTCTTTTGGGGAAGGTGTATCACCCCCTTCTGCTCACATCTAGTCCTGTTCTTCAGAGCAGGAATGTTTCTACATAACACTTCCCACAAGGGATTTTGTTGTAAGCATCTCAGGGAGCCAGCTCTGAACTCCTGGCTTAATGTCCCTGTCTGCTGCAGAGTCCTTACGTGGCAATAGGCAAGTCAGTAAAGCCACCCACACCTTTAAAATGGGCAATGGAGTAACACTGTGCATATTGCCCTATTTGTAAAAGAATTCACAAAGATGACTTATTTGCTGAGGCTTCTTGGAGACTGGTAAAATTCAGGTGATAAAATTAACATTTCATTCAATAGTTCCTCCCCAGACATCTCTAAAGCTTCAAATCAGATTTTTTCATGATTCTACTAATTTATAGGTTTCTACCTTTTAGACTCTATTGCAAAGCACAGTAAGATTTCAGGGAGACATCCTATCATCCCATGCATTCTCTGATTTTCCAGAGGGCAGATAACTCTCCAAATTTCTGTTCACATGTAAAATGTAGGTATTGCCCCTCTCCCTCTCACACACAAAGAGTATTGACATTTTCAGACAGTAATTTTATTTTCTCTTTTTATCCTTTCCTTGAATTTTCCTTCTAATGCCTCTGTAAAGTTTTGGGACGTCACCAGGCTTGTAGAGGAGATGGCTTTTGCTTCTCTCTGCTCATGTTCTCCGTTCATTCATAAATTCAGAAATACCCTGCACAAAGCAAAACCTTTCCGTGGGTAATATGATGTACATATCATTGCATTAGCCATATTTATGAAGCTATAAGCAAATTATGTTTTGCATCATAGCCGTGAAGACAAATATAGTAATAAAATCAGGTAGCTTTCCAACCAGATGGAAATTTGCTAATGCAATAGGAAGTTGCTTATTAAATACAATGAACTTCTGGTGTCAGGAAATACAAAGTGCAAGCACTATCAGGTGAAGGAAAAATGGCTACTTTAGTGATCCTGCACTCAGATACATAAATTTCACCTGATTAGTAAAAAATGCTGTCAATACTGAGACTCTCCTAACTGGGGTTGTTTTTTTTTTTTTTAATATACATCACAGTATATACATCACAGCTAAAGAAAGGGATGGTATCTTTTTATAAGTGAAAGGAGAAGCTATTAGGCAAGTCCTGACTTCAGACCAATACCAGAATGCAAAACAAACCTTTAAATTACTCTAACGCTAGCCCTTCATGCAGATGTTCTAGACCTTTCAAGCAGCAATATAGTCTGAGACGTGCTGTACCAGTATTTTTAACAAGCCACACTAGAACAAGAACGATGCTTTCACCTAATTTGTAAGAAACCACGTGAAGAATGTGTGAGCTGCAAACAAGCAGAGCAAGAGAATTAGCAACACGTTTATCTCCATATAAGAAAAAAAGCTCTCCCAATATGCATAATCAAATCCAGGATGGTGATTAACCAACAGCCTATCTTGTTGATCGCTTCTGTGCAAAGCACACTTGTCATTGAGCAGTTCCTAAATAGTTCCAGTTTGTCCTGCCTTGCAAAGACAGGTAAGCACTCAGCCTCCAAGTGATAAACATGGGTCAGGGAGTGGACTCCATATGGGAGTCAGAAAGCAGTTTCAGAAGTAGTTTGTAGAGACAGGGTGGTGAACATCCCAATCATGTCTGAGATATTATGTCATGCTGTTTAATTAGGAGATGGAATTTTGATAAGGTTCTCACAAAAGAATCCACTTTCTAGAATACAGGTCAGAGTTACTGAACAGTGGGGTTTTTGTTGTTGTTGTTGTTTTTTGTTTTTTTACAAATCACCCTCAGCTATCACCCATCCAGAAAAAGTAAAAAGTATGGCGCCAACTGCCTTTTCAGCTCATATTAGGTGTACAGTCATCATGGCAAAAGTCACATGAACACAGCAAAAATGAAAAATTTAACTTTCACCTGTAAGGCACATCATCTGCAAAATGGACTCAACAAGGCTGCACAAAATGGATACATTCAAAACACATAACTATGACAAATCTCCAGAGGAGCAAGTTACTTTTATTTAGGTGCACAAAACTGATTCACTGGAAAATGCGTGGATGAGAGCATCTGGGCTTGAACTACGTGAAGAAGCTTTCTGCCACAGAGAAGCAGCAAGAACACTAAATACCTCCTGTTAGAGTAGTCCTCCCAGGTGCCTGGATAAAGTGAACAGTGAAGTACAAACTAGCAGAGTGCCAATAGATGTTCCATAATTAAGGCTCTACCGGTATTGTCTCCTTAATGGGTATACTTGGCAATTTTCTAAATCTCTTCCACCTTGAATATTCTGTTTCAGCAGTACTCTAAACAACAAATCTTTGCAGTGTGGATTTTCTAAGGGTACTTCTGTGTTTTAGAGGCTAAACTATGCAACCGAATTTTTGTTCTGGGTTGCAAACAACATCACACAGTCCATTCAGCATTTGTGCACAATAACCCACCTACTTTCTTCACAAAACAAATTAGTATCACAGATCAATATTCAGCAAGGGATTTGTTTTGTGCTAGTTTTAAGTAACCAAACTGCTTGCTTTTCCTGTCAGAAGACTTCTGCCAGAAGCGTGCATTTTCAGTCCAAGAAGCTGTCACATCAGCATATTTCAGGGAGAGGGTAGATGTTAGTTTGTACGCCTTCTCATCCTTCACTCAGAACTCAACACAACAGCCTGCCACCCACCACAGTAGCCCAAGAGATAAAACACAATAGTACTTACAGAATGAGAGGGGCTTGTAAACAAAGCCAAATTAATAAGACATACACGCTAAGGATATAGTGGAGCATCAAAATGCAGTGTCACAGCAGGTGATGGCTCAGAAAACAGCATCCTGCTAGCACAGCTATACTTTTCCTATACCCAGGTTAACCTAACCCATGCCACACAGTACTGCTCAGACCTGCTGTAGATGGCTCAGGCTCAAAAACCTATTTCCATATATCAAAACTGTCATTAATAAGGGTACAGTGTTTGCCAAATTAACTGCCTTGGAACTGCAGTCTAAGGAATGCATAAATCTGAGGCAACAAGAACACCACATGTAGTACTCTCATGGGATATAAGAGGTGTCTGTTGCATTTGCTCACGTGATCATTGGGGTGGACTAAATGGGATCCATTGAGGATTAAAGGAATCAAATAAAAGCGAAACTCAATAGTATGAAGTGCAAGGCCATACATTTAAGGGCTAATGCCATCCTTGAGTCTACAGGGTTTATCACTAGAAAAGGACAAGGAAGAGAAACCAGAAAAAACAGGTGATCACTGATGAAAGTGATCCACCAATATCACAGGGTAGCAAGAAAGAAAGGAAATACTAGGGTATATTAATGAAAAATATCAGTGAAGCTTCATCTCAAATGCTAATCTTAAAATCCAGCTTCCAATCTCCAAATTGGAGAAAGGAGAACTAAAATAGAACAACTGTGATAATAGGGTGTCAAAATTTCACTGCACAAGCCTCTTAAAGGCTTCACTTTCAAAAAATACTGACACAGGCACATGTCCACTAAGACAGGCCCATTAGTACCTGACTAATGGACTCACATCACTGGCTTGGTGTACAACACACCCAGTTTCCCTCTAGACGTGAGATTCAGGCATTGCAAAGACAGAGGCTTCCAACCTTCTACAAAACACTGCACCATGCCTCTATTGCCTCTTGGCAAATTTCTTCCTAAATCAGGCATGACACATTTCTTCATGTTAGCTTATACCCACCTTCATCTGTGGAGGTTTGTTTGTGTAGGGAAAGACAAAGCTTCACAGCAGCTTGTGTGGAAAAACATATTTCGTTTCTCCTTACTGACCAAGTACATTAAAATTTTCCCAAAAGTGAACATTTCAATTTACTACTGAGAGATTTTTGGGCCAGGGTTTCAAATCTAGCCTTAGCATTATGTAAAGAAATTCCAGACAGATAGCAACAACATAGTTTCACCAAGCAAGGTTTCTTTTCCTTATAACTGCAAAAACAGCAGTGGAGAAAAAACAAACTAGCCCCCAAGTCAGTCTTCTGTATGTCATGCTGTTCTCTTACTCCTTTTTAAGCTAGAAAAAGATGCAATAAATAAATAAAAAAGTTGCTTTTAAATACTACAGCATTAAAGAAGAAATATATTTTATTTTGTACGGCTTGAAATTTTGACATCATCCTTGGCTTCAGTGTCATCCCCAATTAGAAACCCCCAGAAGAGTGAGAATGACAAGAGCCATTAAAAGTGTCACAACATGGGGTGAAGGGAAGAAGTGCTGGAAGAGGAGGGTTTTCAAAGAAAGCATAGGAAATTGTGCTGCACAATGAGTGCAGAATATGTTTTTTCCTCCACCGCCGAGCCCGGGCCCAGCCTCCACCTCCTGCCCCCCTCCTCATGACATACACACACATTTTATGGCCTAAAAGCAAACGCAAAAGGGTGTGTTCTTTCAGGTTTATAGCCTTGACTAATGGAATTGCTCTAAATAACATTTTGATCTTGTAAGGTCACACAGAGTGCTATACCTTTCCTTTAATGATTCAGGTCTGGACCAAGCATTTCCCAGAATTGAGATGGTAATGAAGTCATTAGTTTCTTCCTACTTGAAGCTCTGGCTAGGAAAGGGAATTCTATGGGTAAAGTCTGAGAGGGTCTTTTTCATAAAGCTCATACCCAGCTGAGCTGTAACACCTGTTACATTTTCCCAGGAGCCTGAGCTGCAGAGCATTTCCAATCTATTTGCTCTTCTTCTCCTACAGCACATTGACAAAAGCTGGGGGAACGGGTTTTCTAAGGGAGTGCTAATTGAAAAAAATTCTATGGCTGGTGCAAACGTTAACTCACATCCCAGCTAAGGCACTGATGATTATTTCCTTGTCTTCTTTGGAAATACAATTCCAGACTGCATTTAAATTGAAAATACACATTTGAAACAGGTTCCTTAGTAATTCCTTACCTTCTACGTACAATATAAAGGAAGAACAATTACTCAAAAAAAAAAACCAAACAAACCAAAAATCACCCTATTGAAAACAAGCCTTTACGCTAAAAGTTTTTGATACTAAAATACAGTCACTGCTTAGTAGAGAAACACAGCACTAAGCACATGACAGTAAGCAGAGAACTAACATATATATATAAATTCTTACAGAGACAAATTATATTTTCCAGAGAAACATTTTTAAAATATGGTTTCTCGAGCAAAGAGATCAATAATCCTGGAAGATCAAATTCTGCTTCTGAGTATCTGTGGGGAGGGGTGTGCTGTTTGGTCATTTGCAGCAGCAATATATATGATTTAAGGAAATTCCAAATCACTAAAGAACAACATATCCACAAGTTAAACTCAAAACTGACATACATTTAGCAAACAGCAAATGTCTTGTTTTGACACTAGTACCCTCTCAGATTCCCCTCCTCATTTATAAACAATGTTTCATAGAGCAGACTCAGGTATTCCAATGCATTTTAATCTCACCAGCTAATTAGCACAAAGGCACACATGCAGAGTAATAGAGATCATTAGAAAGGAAAGCTTGTAAGAGAACATTCCTTGATGTAGGAATTTGTTCCTCCTAACAGATCAAAATAACCTAAACTTACTGAACCCCAGAACATGCCATAAAAATCATCTCTTCTCTGTGGCGAAGGTATAGTGTAAAAGTAGGACACTTCTTTACTCTTTTTGCTGCAGACCTAGCTGGCTGTTCCCATGATCATTAAGGTTTTATAATCAGAGACAGAATGAGATTCTGAAGAAATGTCTAAATAGAATCCCCTGTGTCTTAAACATAACATTGAAGCTTCAATACACCTATTATTGGAATGAAAATACTTTGCTGCACTGCACTTTGGTTCCTCACTTTTATCTCTGAAAAGGAACTTTGAAAAGTCTCCAAAAATGAAGGTAACTAGGGTTTTCCAGTTGTGTTGGTTTGTGGGATTTGGGGGTGGTTTTTTGTTGTTTTAGTTTGGTTTTATTAATTCTACACCATACTGCACAAACATATAGTATAAACAAGTGGTTATGGTGTGGAAATTTTTTATCATCCTTATAACATTTATGAAGTCCATATGCAAGAAAGAAGGAGCACACCACTAAAGCACAAAATTTATCTTGCACTTTTAAAAAAACAGGATGTGTCTTCAGGAAAGAGTATTACAGTCCTCATTTTCATGATTGGTACGCTGAAGTATCATACTAGAATAAACATCCATTGTCACAGGCTAAAGTAGGGTCTTTCTCTGTTACATTCAGAAACATCAAGCCAAGTTATTATTGGTGGGTTTTTTAGTATTACAAATCTTAAGGAAAGATCTTGCTCACTTCGAAAGTAGGGAATTATTATATTCTGATCATTTTGCTCACAGACCACAGCATACCTTACCTTCCTGATTTGCCAAGTCTATTCCACATAGCTGAGAGGAGTTACCTTGCTGCCAGGCTCTACAACAAGGTTTTGTTAGTTTCCCAATAAAATGAAGTACAACCACCTTCTGTCAGGGTTTATATCCCCAAAATCACATAATATCAGAAAATGGCCTACACAAGAAAGTGGATGTGAAAGTTTATAGTATAAGCATTCTTTTATTTTACTTTGCCTTCAGTCAACTCCAGGCAGGGTCATCCCGTCTCACCCCAGCAGAGGAAGGATCTGCAGGCAATCAGAAAACAGTACCTCCTAAACGTTTTTTCCCATTCTGATCAGCTCAAAATAGCAGCTTAAAATTTTCCCTTATAACCTTAGCCTTAATTCTTCAGTGTAATGCATACATTTGGTATTTAATGCACCTGAAACATACCTCCTCCCACATTTTAGCCACGTCCCAACCAGCTATATCATTCTTCTGCTTCCGTAATTCTTTTCTCATTTCTTTCCAAATTGGCCCTTCAATCAGCATGCAGCATCCTCTCTGTACAAAACTATTCCACTTCTTTAACTTACCCTACCAAGTAAGCTGCATAAAGTCTAGTTCATACCTTTCTAAACACTTCACAAGCATCTTTATGTATTTCTGCTTTACACTGGTTACCTCTTCATACTAGTACCCACTTTTGAAAATAAGGAACAGGATCTACTGGTACTCCAGGCAGGGCAAAGTGCCCCGGTTGGACAGACTGCTATCCAATGCTAAACCTTCCTGCTAAAAGAGCTGGTTCGTGCACCACCCACAACCAAAACCTGCTGATGGTAAGTTTACACTGGTAAGTCTACAGAGCTCCTATCACCTTTCCTTTTGGAGAACAAAGGCAAATAACCTGGACCCTGGGAAATAACTGTTTGGGACTGTCCCCCAAAGACTTCAGAACCTTTAAGCTTCTAGTTGCAACTTTATCCATATTTACACATGACCTGGCCATGGCCTGACAAAGTGGCAAGAATGGAAACCTGGGATTCAGATACTTTTATTTGTACACTGGAATTTGAAGAGAAGTAGAAAACTGACTCATTTCACCTTCACACTTGGCATGAATTGCTTTCTACACTATACTATTGCAGTCCTGAGTGGCATGCTCTGACATGCTCTGGGT
>BJBW01003204.1:86190-155521 GCA_004320125.1 Scolopax mira | reverse complement strand
GATTAGATGATCTCTATGGTCCCTTCCAACTCCAAAAAATTCAGTGAAATTCAGTGAAACTGTTAAGTAACAGTGAATTGCTGAAAGTAAAAAAAAAAATAGCCTTCAGCATTTTTTTGCCTGTCCATAGAAGGAGAGCAGCATCAATCCAGGAAAAGCTGCTCCCCACATGCTCTGCTATTCAGACAGGAGCACAAATTGGAAGGCAGCACTCAATGGGAAATGGGTCCTCCCGTAGTATAAACAGGCCATATATCTAACTATATGTCCACCAACATCAAGAGCTATCACAATACAAACTGCATATAAACATGGGCATCAAATAAAAATTAACCTGAATTATAATCAGCCACCCCACCAACAAATTCCACATACATATGCGTACTGAGGCCTAATAATCTTCCATATTTTTGCCATCTGGAATGACTCACTCTATTGCACTTTTCCCCAAAAGTAAGAGGACCAACAGTGGCACATGACTTCACATTGCCTCTGGAAGAAAACTTCAGCATGGCCTATTAAAAATAAAGATTTCACCCCTAGTCTGGGCCTATCCCGAGCATGAAATCACTGAAGACTAAGGCAGTACTATGGGAAAGCATTGCTGCATGTGTGCCCTGTTCTCATACTGCTCCCCCAGACATCTGCAGCTGGTCACTGCTGGAGACCAAGCAATGAGCAAGACGGACGTTCACACACTCACGTCAGAACTCTGCAACAGAGAAACCACTACTCTCAAATGCTTACAGAGCTCCCAGCATGACAACATTCAAACTTTCTGTTCTCATGGAAGTTGAAGAAATGTGATTCACCTGGTTTTACAAGTGGGGAACTGAGGCACAGAGCAATTAAGCAAGTTCTCCAAAATGCCAAGGGAAATTTGAGGCACCATCTGAGCTACAGCTCTGAGGTTGGATCGTTCTTCTAATGGATGAATACAGTCAACAGCTTCATTTCCAGTAGAAGTCATGAGGAACATGATTTTGTAATCTTGTTTTCATTTGTCAAAA
Source organism: Scolopax mira (assembly GCA_004320125.1). Classification (NCBI taxonomy): domain Eukaryota; kingdom Metazoa; phylum Chordata; class Aves; order Charadriiformes; family Scolopacidae; genus Scolopax; species Scolopax mira. Next base: position 154,511 of record BJBW01003204.1, on the reverse strand, counting down.
AATCTTTGACTCTTCAGCTGAAAGCAAAACCAGGTAAGACATTTTTAAATATGAAGAAAATAGATTTAAAAACCAGATTTGTTTCCTTAGCATACTTAAAATAAATAAATCTATATGAAATAAATGCGGTATTACATGTTTTATTTATACATGTATGTATTTTATACTTCACTTGCGCAACAATTTTATACCCAAGTTTATAAAGTCATTCTCTGCCACAGATTTGGTTTGAGCAAAAAAATCCCAAACACTTTGTAATCTTGTTTAGTTACTATAAGAATTCTGTTGTAGAACAACTCAGCCTACAACCTCTCTTTTCCCCAATAGCAATTCTGACTTTAAACCAGATCTTAACAAACTGTTAAGATCATCAAGTTATCATAAACACTTCAATCTTTTCACAAAGTTACTGACACCTACCAATTTCAGATTAAGGAGATACTGGTCATCCGCTGTATATATCCAAAATGAAGAACATAAGCAAAAACCACCCTCAGACATCAAAATTCATGAAAATGAGTGTAAAGAATTCCAAGATTTTTAAATTAATAAAATATTTTAATTACTACAAGTTTTCCCATTTTTAAAACTTCAACATTAATATTTTTAATTGTCCTTTTTATTTTAAGGCAAAAGGTAAGAGAGGAAAGGTACCAGTTGCTCTCAGATACATCATAAAAATCAAAATAAAATGAGAACTAGAAACACTGAACATGGCAGAGATTTTAAGCTGAAACGGAATAGCATTTGTATGCTCAAAAGAAATTTATTTTGAGTAAGTTAACAGCCTTTGAAATATAACATACCAAGCAGCACATTTTCATTATTTTTCCTCTCTCTGCTATTCAAAGTGCATAGCTAAGGAAGAAAAGAAGAATGGAAAGGAAATCAAGCCTGACTGCTGTTCACACTTTAAGTTGTATGTTATGTACACAGAGTTTAACTGTGAACTGACTTGGAACAGAGCTTGTATGAAATTTTCTTACTGAGCTCACATTTTTCATTCAATAAAATGCAAAGCCACTTGGAAGGTATCACGTGTCCAAATGCCTTTTCTCATCAGTGGAGCCTTTCCTCCCACCCCGATCTCATGAGAGCCAAGTGATTAGTAAAGTCACCTGGGGTAGATATCCAAATTCAAGTCCCCAGCCCTAGCTATTTCACAGCAGAGAAGACCTAACCACCAAGTATCTCCCCTTTCAAGTCCTCTTCTTGGAGCTGTTACACCTTGTACTAATAACAGGCAATATACCACAAAAAGGGAAAATAGTGGTAGGCTTGGTCACTTCCCTGGGGTTATGGAAGGCACCAAACACGTCAAGTATCTATCTTAAGCCAGTAACCTGACCATAGACCCTTCTACAGCATTGTGCTCCCTCCATCCTACCCAGCAGAAAGAATTTAATACAAAAAGTATGCACATTCAGAGCAGTGAGGTGGAGACCTAAAGTTGCAGATAGCAGTCTTGATGGCTTTACAAGCTACTTCAAAGTCAAAGGGAACTCAACAACACTTAAACCACTCCAGTGTCCTTGAAAAATCCCCATGAGTGCTTATCCTTATGTGTCTTTCCACACTTGAGAAACACGCCTGAGTGCCTTGTATAGATTCTATAAACAAGAGAGAGAAGCATCTCATGGGCAAGCGGATTCTCCAAGGCAACCTGTACAGTGTTTACTGACAATAAAGCATCACCACATGGCATTTTCTCAAAACAGTAGGTGTCTCAGATTCTGGGAATGACATTCCTGGGAGTTCTCCCCATGTCATCTCCTTTAAAAAGTATTAGAAAATTACATATATAACATTTTATGTTAAAATACTTATACGGCACATTCACTTCTCAAATTTTATGTCACAATCACAGGATTATTCTGCCTCTTAGATAAAGTATTTGCTACAAAAAACTAGTTAATTGCAGGATGAGATAATATGCCCCAAAGAAAATCTACCTCACTCAAAAGCCTTCTCAAATGTATTACTGATGCACTAGCTTGAAAAAAATAATTTAAAAAAATAAACAAACATCTAACTGAAACTTAAGTTACCAGAAGCGACAGCATATGTCCCTATTCACGATCTTTAGCTGGGACTACATGTTACTATTCCACCAATGATAGGTTCGGTTTAAGTCTGTATATCCTTTACTTTCGAGGTTCATACTCCTATTGGTGGCCACTACCCTTCAATTCTGCCGACTGTAGTCTTTACCTAGATATATCTAGTCTTTACCTAGATATATCTATATCCTGATTATATTCTATTAATATTATTTAAAAAAAAAAAAAAAAACAACCGGCAATTAAATTTGCAAAGTTTGTTTGTGGGGTTTTTTTTAATAAACATTATCTTCTCAAATCTTCCTTAGAGTATCAGTGCAAAAACTTGAATTGTGCAACAGAGAGAAAGCAATCCTGGAAGTGAATAAAGCTGACAGTAGTACATTGTGTAATCTCTAAACTGTACCTGCTCCTGGAAAAATACATTAACATAGAACCATAGCCTTTATATTATAAGCTCCTTGATTTCTCCTCTCCATCTGTGATCATCTCACACTTCCTGCCAAACTCCTCCCTACAGGAACTGTGGTACCCTCTCCTAGATTTAAAACTGGTATTTGAACATGCTAGTACTCATATAGTTCTTTAATATGCCACTTTTCAAACATTAATTCACACACAGCTTTATACTAACTCAATTGGAGTACCCAACGTCAGAGAACTAAGGAAGTAACTTTTTTTTGTGTGTGTGTGAATTTGGCATACATTGAGTGAGGTCAGTTTGAACAGTCTCCTTAAGTGCCATCATACCTCTTCCAAATGCTGATGATCTGCCTTGTTGATTTGGACTATAAACTCTATTGGGCAGGTACATTTACACACAGTGTTCATACACTGTGTAAAGCACTGGAAGCTCCCTCTTTTCATTTGTCTTTAAGGTAAAGAAATAATAAAAATCAATAACATGCTCAATTTCACAACATTTCCAGATATTTGCAATGAAAATCTTCTCATTTTTTTAGTGATCTAAAGTTTTCTGTTCAGCTCTGATACTGAGCACCCTAATCATTAATTTCTGGTTAGAGAAACTAGTTGGAGACAAAAAGTTCAAGGCAGACAAACTGCCTCATCCCAGGAAAGACTGTCGGAGCAGGTCCAGAAGAGGGCCACAAAAATGATCAAAGGGATGGAACATCTCTCCTATGAAGAAAGGCTGAGATAGTTTGGGTTATCCACCCTGGAGAAGAAAAGACTCCAGGGAGACCTTGTAACAGCCTTCCAGAAATTAAAGGTGGCTAACAAGAAAGACGGGAACAAACTTGTTAGTAGGTCCTGTTGCAATAGGACAAGGGGTAATGTTTTTAAAGTAAAAGAGGGCAGATTTAGACTAGACAGAAAGAAGATATTTTTTGCAATGAGGGTGGTGAAACACTGGAACAGGTTGCCCAGAGAGGAAGTAGATGCCCCATCACTGGAAACATTCAAAGTCAGGTTCAATGGGGCTCTGAGCAGCCTGATCAGGTTGAAGATGATGTCCCTGGTCCCTGCAGGGGGGCTGGACTAGATGACCTTTAAAGGTCCCTTCTAACCCAAACTATTCTATGAAACAGACACCCACCCCCCCAAAAAAAAAAAGTATCTCTGAAAAAAAGATAAGGTTATCACTTGGATAGTGTCATGGTTTAACCCCAGCCAGCAATTAGGACCTCACAGCTGCTCGTTCACTCCTCCCAGAGGGAATGGGGGAGAGAATCAGAAGACTACAACTGAGAAAAAAAAATACTTATGGGTTGAGATAAAGATAGTTTAATAAGTAAAGCAAAAGCCGCACATACAACCAAAGCAAAACAAGGAATTCCTTTACTGCTTTCTGTGGGCAGGCAAGTGTTCAGCCATCTCCAGAAAAGCAGGGCTCCGTCACACATAACAGTTACTTGGGAAGACAGAAGCCACCACTCCCAGTGGTGGTTCCACCCTTCCTTCTTGTTCCCCCAGCTTCATATGCTGAACATGATATCATACCATATGGAATATCCCTTTGGTCAGCAGGGGTCAGCTGTCCCAGCTGTGTCCCTTCCCAACTTTTTGTGCAGCCCAAGCCTACTTGCTGGTGGGGTGGTATGAAAAGCAGAAAAGGCTTTGATTGAAGCAGCAACTAAAGCTATATTCTCATACCAAATCCAATGCATAGCACTACACCAGATGCTAGCAAGAAAGCCAACCCCAACCCAGCTGAAGCCATGACAGATAGCTATATCAATCACCACATATTGCAGTACAAACTACAAAAGACTTTAAAAAAATATATCTAAAGTTTCTAGAAAGACGACAGCCATTCAAGAACAGAAAGTTATCAAAACATTAAAGAATGTGGTACCAGATATAAAACAGCAGGCACAATTCTGGCTAAGTATGTCAACTCAACAAGCCAAGTCTGCATATCCGTGTTGGGGTTTCTGGGTTTTGGTTTGTTTCTTTGTTTTTTAAAGCAGACTGCTCAGTGTGAATTGCAACACCAGAATATAAGCCAGGGTCAAGTGCTGCTCAATTGTTTCCAGAAGTTACTATCAAATCCTGACTCTGTTTATGGTGGGAAGAGTGCTTCACCTGATGAATATACATGCAATGACACTGAAGATGTAGACAGCAGAGACACTCTCTGGAGTAGGGATTAAAAGCAGAGAATTAAGATGCAGTATGTTACCATGAAATTACAAGACAAATTTGGTCTGCTGGGTCTTGGTCTGTTGGGAAATGGTTTCTCAGTTGTTTGGTGATGGCTGCTTACTTCCTCAGCAATTTCTGGGGAAGAGAGCCTGAACAATGCTTACCAATCCTCCCACTTTTGAATAAACAAAAAAAAAAAGGAGTGATCACAGACAGCTGGCTTCATCTCAAAAGCTATCTAAAAGAAAAGTTGGGGTGGATAGAATAACATCTCAGTGGGAAGGCTCATAACTACTTTGAATCAAAACGAAAAAAGATGCTGTACACCATTGATATATCTTACCAAATGATATAAGAGGGGGAAATGAAGGAAACTGGTGCATCACATGGGCAAAGACTCTTGGAATAGGAAAGGCAGGTCAGCATCATGTCAAAAACTTCACAAATGCTTTTGGTGGGAGATAAGTGACTATATCCTGACAGCAAATACACATGCAATCAGACACACTATATAGCTTACTTCATGCTAGAAGGTGTCAAATATATCTAAGCACAGTAGTCATAAAGGGCATGATAAGACCCTAGACTGAAAATAGGTCCCAGATAAGAATCTATGCAGTTTACCCATGGATTAATTCCCTGGAAGTCACTAAATTGAAATTGGATGTTTCTGAAAGATATTCAGCAGTTAGCCCACAATTATAGGTTCTGAATTGGAATTACCAGGAGCAATTCAACACCTTTGTTGCAGCAGTAGTTGCACTAAGTGGTCAAAATAGTCCATCCTTGCCTAAAAGTCTACTGGCTGTTATTCCCTGTGGTCCTCCTCACCTCTGGCCACATAAGCATATCAGAGGAAAAATACCTTTCAATTGCAGGAACAAGCATAAACCCACTCAAGATATTGTGAGACCCTGTGAAAAGGCACAGAATTGGGAAGCACATGTAATGCACTTGAGGAATGAGTAAGGATTTACCTCCTATGAATATGAGGTAGTTCCAAAAGATGGAGAAAGTGGGGAGGGGAAGAAAACCAAAATCCTTCCTGTGATATGGCAAATCCTCAGATTACTAGACATGGGGGCAGGGTAGAGTTTAGGCAGCGAGCTGACAGAACAGCCCTTCCACCCCCTCAAAGCTCTAATTCTCCATGAGGATACCAAGCTTCAGTTTACATTTGTTATCAGGTCAGCTTTATACGCAGCCTAAACAATAAAATACATGCAGGAGAGAGGGAGGAGGGCAGACTGAATGCACTCTAATTTATCACATAAAGCAGAGACAGCCTAATTCATGGACTATTCCTACCCTCATTCACACAGGTAAGAAAAAGGGCGGAAAAACTCCTGAGAGAAAAAAAAAAAAAACAAAACAAAAAACAGCGCCTTTTTATTTTGCTAAAGGACCCCAGGGAAGGGCCCCTGGTGCAGAGGCCCTGCTTTTACAAATGCTTCCCTTTCCTTACACGGTTCCTTTAATACAAGTAAAAATTCCAAATTCCTCATTTGTTTAGCCTGAAATCCCTTGCACATTTCCCACAAACTACTTCCTTTTCTCTCTTTTTAGCTGGACTCCCTCTCTTTTTAATGAAGAGAAGTTCAGAGAGTTTTTCCCATGAATAGATGGCGGGCACCTGGGAGTTATGAATTTTAAAGTGATCATTTTCTTTCAGCCCCGCCGGACAATGGGGATCTCCTTTTGACTCACTTTCACAGCTTTGAGAGGCTCTCAGATCAGCCACATTCCAATCAGACTGGAGTCAGATCAGAGCCGGGCTGGACTGCATCAAGGTCTCTCGCACAGAAAGACAAGGAGCAGATGGCCAACACTGAGCTCTCCTCCCCTTTTCAGAGTGCAATGGAAGGCAATGTGGGAAAGCGTTCCCCCAGCATTGCCTATTGATTTCTGAATAGGACCACCACATGCCACCAGCCTGTAGGTATGAACCTCTGTTAACAGATGGTGAGATCATTATGAGCAATTAATTCCTTTAATGTATCAGTGGGAACATGTTGGAAAGGGTGATGCAAGCACAGAGTGAATAGTGAACTTCTCATTCCTCGGGGAGAGCTGCAGCTACATCACTGAAGGATGGGAACGGTCTTTCAAGAGACTCTGTACGTACTGAGAACCAGAGTTGGCCATTTGGTCCGCAGAAACAAGGCATGGTTTTTATTAACTAATCATCCCTCCCTCGTTGATGTGTGATTAACAACAGATTTCTTTCTAGGTCATTTTTGGAGAGACAAACAATTCAAAACAACGGGAAAAAAAATCCCAAACTATCAACATGATAGGAACACAGGGAATTTGGTCCTAAAGATGATGAGGGAATATTGCTACCAAAACTTTTGTTACATAAAATTTATTTTAGACTGGCTATAAATTTATAAGGAAACAGACTATTTTGAACACAACTATGTGTACATAAATAAATGAGAGGAATTCATAATTGCTCTTAGCACTGAAAATAGAAGCATACAAAATAACCCCTAGCAGACTTGTCAGAAAGTTACTATCAAAGGATCTTACACAGAAATTATAGATGGTACAATTTAAATATAGATATCATATTGAAATGCAGAGCAAACCACAGAAGAATACTGCATATTTACTGGTATTCATTGTCATCTGGGTAAATTAAAATTCACTGTGCTAATAACAACTGTAAGAGTAGGACATTCCCGCATCATCTGCTTTACATGCATTTATATGACAGGCTTTGTTTTGTGAGGGTTTTTTGGTGTTTTTTTTTTTTCCTTTTAGAGCAGTAGGAAAAACTGAAAGCACAATATAGATGGCTAGTTAGCTCTTGGTCTTAAAGATGACAGCAGAATGTGAACAGGAAATACAAGCAACTATTCACTTATTCATATTTAAATGACACTTTTTGCTTGTAATTAAGACACTCAAGTCGTGTCTCTGTTCATGAAATTTACATAACTGTACAATAGCTTGCCTAAGTGAACAGCAAATGGTAGTTAACCTTGAAATGTATTATCTTAATTGAATAAATCTGGCTATAGTTCAATAAATTTAAACAGAAAGATCTTTATACTACTAAAATAATTTTTAAAAACACATTTGCTTTTACATGTTAAGATGTACACGTTAAGCTCACAGTTTTTCTTTTAGATTTTTATTTCTGCTGCAACATTGGTCCTTTAAAAAAAAAAAAAAGGAAGGAAATCATTGCAGAACACTGAAGACATTGATACATGTTTGCTGTTTTCTCCTTATTGTTTGCAGTTTGAGTCAGTGTCACACTCTGGAAAGCCTTGATAAGAATATCAGAATATTGAATCAAAATATATAACTTGCCTGTTTGAGATAGTCCCTTACCTACTTTCTCTGTCCTTATTGGACTTGTGTTATTCCCCTCCCCCACCACATACCAGCTGAGTATCCCATCACACAGTGAGAAACCTAGGTGGGAGAATATAGATTTTTGCATAGGTTAAATAGGAAAGCCACATTCCACCACTCTCCCATTTAAATCAGATTTATATGGGGTGTAAATCCCCTCAGAATAGAGCCATTCACAAAGGGCTCAGAACGTTCCCTTCACAACACTGATTACATTAAATCAGTAGCAATCATGTTTCTTGGATTATATAGTTACAGCAAGGGAAAATGTGCAGCATATTTATATTGGTACGAAATAAGTTAATGAGAAGCCACCTGTGCCTTATATCAGTTTACAAGAAAAAAACAGAGGAACACAGGTGTTTCAGCAATATAGCTATGTATTTTTATATGAATTTGCAAACACTAAAATTGAACATATTGTTACTAAATTCAGCCACATACACACTTCGAAGGACAATATTCTGGATTTTGTTTGGGCTGTCTTCATCTTAAGAAAAAATAAAATACAAAAGCTAGTTTCTTGGCCATCAGTGAGAGCTATAATTTGGGCTTTTCTCTCTCTCACAATGTTCACCATTGTACCTTATGCAACATAGATTGTATGTGCTCAGTTCTAACCCACATTGCTGGCGAGAAGCATTCACACTGTGAATTACCATTTTTCCCAGCATCTAGCGCTACTCAAAAGACAGCACAATAATACACTAGAAGTGCCTTTGTCTGTTAAAACATTGTTCTTCATTACTACATGAAAAGCAAATTGTCTTTGTATAGAGGAAGAGTGGCACACAGTAGCTCTGGGAGTAGGGAGAAGGAATTTGTATCACTGACTGACCACCTCATAGATGCACATGCCAGTTTCTTCCTCAGTATCAGGCACACTGTTGTTTTGGATAAAATTTTGCCCATATCTTTTTTAATTATTAGTTGTATTCTAATGATTCCAAGGGGATCATTTGCTTTTGCCCTTAAAGAGAACATCCAAGCTTTCCTATAAATGCTTTTTGGTTTTTTGTTTTGCATTTGGAGAGAAGAGTACATTAATAAAAAGTACTTAACCTCTTGATTTGATACATCACATCTAAAATGAATACAAATCAGAAAACCTAGTCCTTTCATTGGAAAGAATTCAGAAAGCACATCATCAAATGATTAATTATGCAAATTCAAGAACAAAATTTATTTTTGCAATACAGTTGAACTAAGGTACTGTGAACTGATGTGTTCTAATGAGGATTTTGCAGAATGTATTGCTACGATCTTGAAATTAGGCAAGTCATGGGACAAATATCCTTCAAAAGCTATTCTCAAGTCCCCTATGCTTTCCTTTTCATTTATTAAAAAACCCCTCATTACATTAAAAAAAAAAACTATTCTGGTGAACAAGCCTGAAACCAAGTTCTTAAAGGACAAAGAGGGATGCAGGCTAATACAACAGTTCCAAATATTTTTGGATTGCAAGAGGAATAGGCATCAGAAAGTGGCCAGGTTCACACATTCTCTTTAAACAGCATTGCTTTCTGCTGCTGTCACACACAGAACACTGGATTCAACAGACCATCAATACGACCAATGGACATTTCCTACATTCCTATGTTCTCCGTGAGAAGTTTCTTCTTTCTGGGAACAATCTACAAACAATAGTCTGTTCCAGGTCCACATAAGACCTGTGAAATCTTACATTCCCTACCTGGGAACTTAAAGTGTGTGACTGACTCTTTACTCTGGTCTTAGACTTTACTCTGGTCTCCTGGTCACAATGCTTCAGTGCTTCCACCCACACCTGATCTTCCATGGTTCAGAGACAGCAATTAAAGGAAGGGCTGAGGCGTAGGCCATCTTCGCTCATCTCTTCTCCATGAAGGGACCCTAAATTCCACAATTTTTGTATGGGACAAAGAAGCCTGGCCAGCACTACAACATTTACTCATTCTAGCATGAGAGTCTACTGACTTCCTTTTGCTCTCTCTCCAAAAATGCAGGTCATAAAATCGACTCATTTTGTTCTAGACAGATATTATAATTGTATTTTGCAACCAAGACAGCTGAAATCATTAGTCCTTCCCTAGCGAGCTGAAGTGACTCTGCCTGTCTTGAGACAGCCAAATGCATTTAGTTTAGATAAATCATATTTTAGAGGCTTATGAATTTTAGTTAATTGAGAATAACCCTAGAAATTCTATACACTCGGCTGGCTGATTTGCTAGCACAAGTGGAACTGTACTTCATAACACCCAAGCAGAGGCCGAGTAAGAGAATTTCACCAGGCATGCGCCCACAGAACCTGCATTCCTTTACCTTCAGTACTGGATTTGGATTTGATTGAGATTTTTTTTCCAATTGCTGGTGACTTACAGTACAGTAATTACATACTTGGAGAGCTTTCCAAAATTAACACATAGGTAGGAGCTGCCTATATAGTCACAACTCAACTTTAGGCAACTCAAGGTAAGAAGTTCTTGCCCATACATTTCTCAAACTAAAAATAATTTGATGATTTAAGAGTCTTTTTTACTTATTTCTTCTTAGAGAAGCAAAAAAGTGTATCTTGGATCTCTTAAAAATAAATATTAAATATATATTAATAATTTCCAAAGAGTTTTAGTTACCTTCTTTAACAGACAGTGTCTGTTCTCTATTAATATGTATGCTTTTTTTAATGAGGAAGTCTGTAATGCCACTTTTCCATTACATGGGCACAGAATGACATACAATTACAAATACGAATTATTTTCAGTTAGGGAAAGGGAATCAGTTTGAATCTGAAGGGAGAGAACATTCAGGTGGTGGCAGCTAAGGAGACATTTCAGCAAGCTCCAGGATGTCCGAGCACTTCATTCTGGAGACAATCACTTCCATTGCCAAGAGCTAAACTCTGGTCAGGGCCCAATGCTATGCCACAGCACCAAAACCTGACACAGAACTACTTACCAATATGCCTGCTCACAATTCAATGTCTTTTAGAAGCACTGGACACTTTCTGGCACAACAGACAAAATGCAAATTGAGTTTTGCTGCAAGCACACCAGTCCCCGTCTTCTGACTTCAGATTACACACAGGGTCTTCCAGGACAATACCACTTCCACCAACAATTTCAAATGGAAAATAAATAGGAGAGTAAAGTCATGCTTCAAATACATACTACTTGCTTAAAAAAAAAAAAAAAAAACACCAACCCACAAAAAACCCCTTCCAAGATAGGATAGCTAGTCTAACCAGAATATACCAAACCATACTGTTCAACCTGAACAGTCACATAACATCATTCAGCACCAAAATCTGGGGCAACAGAATGACCTGTTTCTCACATACCACACACATTAAGTACTTGCAAGCACTCTAAGTTTTTGTTCATTTTTAACAGCGTGCAAATATCCATTTGATTGGAACCAGTCTGTAGAAGATGAGGAGGCAAAGAAATACTAGGTATGAGCACAAATCAAATTCCTCAAGCACTAAACACAATATGGGTGATTGCAGCTTAATCTCTTCTCCAGAATCAGCTGAAACACACAGGTCATAAACTATAGGAAAGATGAAACTAAGATCTGGGACATCCAGTGTTCAGGTATTCTCAGTGTGACCATTTCAGAGTTCAGAGTTGGACTGTTGACACAGAATTTTTATTAAATTTTGTCTGTCAAATACAGAGGTGGAAGTGGAAGAGCAGCCCTTTATATCAAGGCTACACAGCTAAGATTCACTTCGGAAAACTCAGTAAATTCTCTCTGCTCACATATTGACTAAAAAGCACTACCAATGCTCAAAGGGCTTACAAGCAAGCTCTGAAAACTTAAGCATTGATTTACTGTTCAAGAGGCACAGAGACAGGCATACGTGCTAGAGCAAAAACCTCCAAATAATGAGGTTCTCCAAAAAAACACAAGCAGAAGCCAAACCATGCACATCTAAGTGAGATTTAGGGGTGGGACTTCTGGGGAGAAGAATTTTTTAATTCTAAAAGTTTTTTTGGTCAGGAGATTGACCAAACATGACTCCTTAAAATTAGCTTCTATACCGGCGTGAACATCAGACCTGGTTGAGTTCCCTGGTCAAAAACGCAAAATATTTCCACACAAGAACGCAGGTAGTTCACAGGTTTCCCCGTGTCTCATGACCTTCCAGTATCCAGACAAGCATGTTTTCTGGATTCAGATTCTCTTCATCCCATGAGCTTCCCAAGGAAACAAAGGTTCAGGACTCCATCACTGGACCCATTTTATGTGCATAATATACTTCCAACCATTCTATCAATAAGGTGGATTCATAACCTAGTTTGCAACCCATTTTAGTCTCTTCCTTCAGCACATGCATTGACCTCTAAGCATGTTTTTAGGCCAAGGGTCTCGATAGCTACCCACTTAATCCCAACAATGTTTTTTTTTAACCATGAGTCACTTAACTAGGTATTTCCAGCTTCCAGAAACTATCCTTGCAAAGCAGCAAGGGTTTTCTCATACTACTGGAATAGGTTCCTTCAACACAGAAATAACATTTCCCAGGTAGACAGGGAGAAAAGGAAACCAAACGCCAAATCACAGCAGGCTGCAAACTGCTACCATGGTCTCAAACACAGTAGCATTAACAATTCCAAAATTATTTTTTCCTCCCCAAGCCTGTCCTGTTTGGATGGTGAACAGTAAGCAAAGTTTTGCCTTACCTCTCTTACAGAAGCAGCACCCTGCAAGCAGTGCACCTGAACACGCTTTCTTCAATACTTGCTTTCAGGGCACCTCAAGTTGATAAAACTGAAATTAACATGCAACACTGCACATATATATATATATATTGTGGGGCTCTTATTCTGTAATCTCTTTGATACTGCCTCTCTATGCATTTGTGTTTGAAGGCACCAATTCCTTAAAGAAATAAATTGAAAAGCTATCTCATTAACTACAATTTAAAAATACGCAAGCACACTTTTCAAAGAGACTCATTAAGGTTCCTGTTACACCCAACGAGAGCATTAGTGAGCAAAACGTATCTGAATTTTAAGCTGACTTCAGGGACCTCAAAAAACAAAAAAGCACCAATGCAGAAAACATGCATCTGCACGTCACTCTAGTCTAGACTTGTCGTTGCTGATACTGAGTCATGTAAGGAACACAGATAGCTACGAAAATAGCTATGCTATGCTGGCAAAGTGCCCTGCAAGCTCAGTGCCCAGGTTTCATCAGGGCATTGTCTGTCATCCCCTGAAAGACAATAAAGGTTTAGAGTTGCTTAGTAGCATGTTCCCTGACTTGCACGAATAGGTGCCCAGCAACTAGTAACCATAAAAGGTATACTTTTAACAGAAGTTAAATCACAGCAAAAGTTGAAAACAAGGCTCTAGTTACCTGAGCCTGTTGCAACTTTTGTTGTTTGATAAGTCTTGGAGAAATCATAACCTCACTTAAACCAACACATGTTTATATGGCAACTTCAGAGTCCAAAATTTCACCCTTAAGATAGGGCTAGATTTTTAAAGGAAGCTACAGCATACAGTTCCCAAAAGAATACAGGGCATTTAAAGTCACAGATGTATAACTAACAATTTCTTGGAACAGAGTCTGCTTATTGTCACACTACTTTTATTCCTCAAGCCTGATACAGGTGCAGTACAAAAGGTATAAACTATATTATTATGTGAGGATTAATCTAATAGCTTTGATATTAATAGGAGTTTGACCCTGCTAGAAAACAACAGGTTTGACGAAAGCAGTCTTCATCGAAGCTCTTCAATAAAGTGTTGGCCATCTGCCAACTGTTCTTCAGAAGGAAGTCGGTCTCATCCAATTCTACTTTCAGCAAAGTATGGATGGTTGAAATACAGAAGGGAGATTTTGTTTGACTTCTTCTAACTGTCAGCACCTCACGCACCTTATTTCCTATTTTAGCAAAATAAAACATTACAGAGAAACATCTCTCTGTTCCCATAGTTTCAGCCTAGCCTGCATTGGAGCAGCCTGTCAAGAAGACAGTCTTCCTTTGTCACATGGATGAAGTTTGAAGTGAGGAAGCAAGAGAGTTAGGTGCAAGCCTAGAAAAATGCTTCCTGACTGACTTAGGAAGCATATGAATCTGAACTGCTGAAGCAACATCTGATCCTCTGGAGAGTAAGATTTTTCACAGTGGATGAGGATTGAAGACCCTGCCGTCTTTTTTCCCCCTACCCTGTATAGTTTCCTTGAATTTCTAAGCAACCAACCTATCTGTAGGAATACTGGCAGTCCTTCCAATTTCTAAATTCAGTGCAAACTGTCAGAAAGACATGCCACATGCTCTGTAAGGGTCACCAGCTTCTCTACCTCTGAAAGAAAATTTTCCAAATGAAAGTGTCAGATAGCAAAGGATTCTTTATCTTCATTGGCCACACAAGTACCTTTCGCACATCTGAATTTGTGTAGTGTCAGCTGTTAGCTACTTGCTTGTTATGTTTCATGCCATAATTCCATAATCCATTTAATCTGCCATTGCTCAGTGCTGCTGATTAAAGGAGTCACTGCAAATGAATGGCCATAATATGAAAAAGGTAGACAGGACTGTATCTCCATTGCATCAGTGCTACTGTTTGTGCGACCAACCAAACCAAAGAATTAAGTCAAAAAACAAATAATTTTTTTGTTTCTGCAGGTTAACAACAAACTACTTCAGTTTTATCCAGGAGGCGCAAAAACCAGAGCTGGCACAAGGGAGAGGCAGAAATAAGCAACTGTATGAGAATGGGAATGCCCTTTTCACCAGTCCCATTAAATTATGCCAGATAAAATCTAATCTACTAAATTAATCAGTGTAACACATCACTTAGGGGAGGACATAGAGGATTCTCGGTTAATAGAAGACTAAATCAAGACTAGGTCTCCTAAACCACATGCTTTGCTTCTTCTAAAGATACGAAAGGCTAACTGTAGAAACACCTGAGAAAAAACACTATAGTTTCCATGATAGTGATAGGATTCTAACGATCTCTTCTGGCTTTAAAATCTATGCAATCTATACAAGGACAGCCCTACCCTTCTCCAAATACACTAGCACAACAGAAATTTATCAACTCTTAGCAAACGATTTACATTTCTTAAGAAATAATTTGTGCCTTTTATCCATTGGTTTAACCCCTACCATTAATAACTTGAGGACAGTTGTTAGCCCTCTGCATTTAGTAGCAGACAATCCTCCCCACCCTGACAGGGGAGACGGGAGGAAGGGGAAAAAAAATAAATAGTATCTACAATTCTAGTATTGTCCTTACTCTTCCCAGTGCATACAATATCCCAACTGAAGCCACAAGTCCATTTTTTCCCCATTTTAGAACAAGAGGAGATTTTCAATAAATCAAAAGACTCCCTCAATACATGGTGTTCAGGGTCTTCATAAACTTGTTAAGGCTTCCATGCTTGGGCACCCAATTTGATGGTGAAAGCAGGTTTGTGGGCTGCATTATTCCAAAAGCACAGATCTTCAGTCAAAAAAAGGTGCTTAAGCGTCTTTGTAATCTAAGTTATTTTTATACTGAATTTCACATTTCTTTCTGCACTGCATTTTACTAAGATTCTGAAATACACTATTAGGAAAAGCTGATTAAAAAGACAAGATTTACAGACATCTTACACACATCTTGCCACTGAGAGGAGGGGGAAAAAGTAATTCAAAAAAAATAAGTAAATAAAGAACATTAAAGAGATGTTCTACAGGTTTTCGCTGCCTCCTGCTGGCCTTGAGGCCAGTGTTTTTGCAGGCATATGGTGCCAGGGTATCTGCCATTATTTTGTTCACTTTACCACCAAGACAGATTCTCACAGTTGAGTCCATAGAGAAAGATTCACAGAATAGGCTTCCAGGTCATGGGCTCAGCATTGAGGAATACACAACAAGCTGTAGGGCTGTTGACCTCATCTCCCAAGTGCGTGGCTGGATGATCAAACAGATCTTTGATCCAGCTGCTTTTGGCACGTCAGGCTTGAAAGCAGGATAAAGGCTGCAGAGATGCTCCACAGCTCAGGACCCATTATCTAGTTGCGTTTCAGGCTTCAAGAACTCCTGAGCCTTCTGCTGTGGTGCAGCCTCCCAGCTTGACATCCCTTGGCAGCCACGGTCCCTCTCCCAACAGGTGGCTTGAAGTGTCACCAAGGAACTGGCATAATAGTGATGATCCTGTTCTTAGCTCAACTAATTAGCTCAAGCACAACACTGTATTAATGCAGCTCTATTGCTTGCCGTGTTCAAACTCTCTTTTCTGAAGTTATCTCAGACCTTTACACAACATTGCGTTATCCTGGGGTTTCATACAACAAAAATTCAGGGCGAACAAATTTTTAGCAGTCATACACATACCTCCTTTCAGCAGGTGACCCCTAGGCACTATTGCTGCACAAGATGATTCAGGTTCCTAAGTTCCAAAGAATTCACAGCCAACGTTTAGCACATATCATCATCACAAGCAGTGGCACTCAGTATCTCATTTCAGAGACCTCAAATGTTAAATTCTGCTAGAAGCCATCCTCTCTGGCAAACTTCAAGCGTCAGTAAATTCCTCAAAAGCATCTAGTTAGGTTGTGGGCAGAGCAGAAAGTTTTATTCAAATCACAGAAACCTTCAGGAAAGCAAGAATAAAAATTTGAAAAAAACCCACCCACAAACCACTAACAAAAAAAATGAAACACACAGATAAAAAAAACCAAACCAAAACAAAAACCCAACAAACAACTGAATGCTTTCTCTGATCAGCATTGACACCGGCACATAAAGTCTAATGAGTTCAACAAGAATACCCAGTAGCTCCTCACAAAACATATTCATAATTGTAGTTCCAGTTTGAAATTTCATGCTAATGCCATTTGGAGGTGGCTGTTTAAGTTATTCAGCTCAATTATTTTTAGATCCTGCAACCATTGATTGAAACTGAAGACACATCTAAAAACCACTAATGAATCTGACAGGTAGAAGATATTGGAGATTAGGAGAAAGTTCTTTACTATGAGGGTGGTGGAGCACTGGAACAGGATGCCCAGGGAGGTGGTTGAGGCCCCTTCCCTGGAGACATTCAAGGTGAGTCTTGATGAGGCAACCTGGTCTAATTGGGGGTGTCACTGCTGCCTGCAGGGGGTTGGACTAGATGACCTTTGGAGGTCCCTTCTGGCCTGAACGATTCTATGGCTCTATAAGATACCTGCTGCTTTATTATGAATCCTAAAAAGCACGTGGTGTGAGGCATGAGGAGATATGCAAAAGCAATGTGGAGGTTCTTCCCCATTGTGCAACTTCCCATTAGAACTCAGCCCTGCAGCCAGCTGCTTTCTCTTTCACACATACAAACACCCTCCAGACACTGAGAAATGCAAGTCCAGTCTCTGTTTCTGAAAAGTCAGTAAGAAAAAAGCAGACCTGGTATTTCCCTTCTTGATTCTTTAAAGTAAAACACCTAACTCTGAGGATTTCAGTATTTCTGACAGAAGTGGAACTCCCACTTCCCATAGATGCAGAGTTCTACCACCCCTCTTCCCATGATGGTGAACTAGGTTCTCAGCGAACAGTATCACAGACAGAAGGCCACTAGCTCATTTCTCTTGTCTTGGAAATCCTTTTCCAGATACTGCTTACTCACATTGCAATACCAGCAAGAAGTTCTGGAGTGGGTCCAGAGAAGGGCAATGAAGCTGGAGAGGGGTCTGGAGCATAAATCTTATGAGGAGAGGCTGAGGGAGCTGGGGTTATTCAGCCTGGGGAAGAGGAGACTGAGGGGAAACCTTATCGCTCTCTCCAACAACCTGAAGGGAGGCTGTAGAGAGGCAGGTGTTGGTCTCTTCTCCCAGGTCACAGATGATAGGACAAGGGGTAACGGCTTCAAGTTGCACCAGGGGAGGTTCAGGTTAGATATTAGGAACTATTTCTTTACTGAAAGGGTTATCAGGCCTTGGAATGGGCTGCACAGGGACGTAGTTGAGGCACCATCCCTGGAGGTGTTCAAGAAACAAGTTGACATGGTGCTCAGGGATACTGTTGTTTTGGGTGTGGTGTGGGGTTTCTGTGGGGTTTTTTGTTAATTTGTGTTGGGGTTTTGGGGTGGGGTTTTTTAATTATTTATTTATTTTGGTTTATTTTTTATTGTTTGTGGGGTTTTTCTCTTTGTGGCTTATTTTGGACTAGATTATCTTAAAAGGTCCCTTCCAACCTAGGTGATTCTGTGATTCTTTTGGTCTGGGTGTTTTGTTGTGGGGTGTTTTTGTTGATTGGTGTTTTTTTGTTTGGGGGCTTTAGAAGGGAGTGGTTGGGGTTTTTTTTGTGGGGTTGGTTTTGTTGTTTTGTTTTTTAATGAAGAAACAAGCCCTATAGATATTCCAACGGTTTCATTAAGACAGTTGTTGCTGTAAGTCCATTTTGGAGACCACTCATGAATTAGAAAGGCTACAAAACAACATGTATACATATACACTGGGGCTGGTGGGACAAAAGAGTAAGGTATGCAAATATTTCATATATAAGCATATTATACATGTATTTTAACATGTATGTCTGTGCATTTCATGATTAATTCTAGGGGTCTAAGTCTACTCCAGTAGACTCCAGTATGACACAGTTTAACAGGTCTCCTTGACATCAGTCACATATTACTTTAGAACATTGAATACAACACATTCCTTTGAATCAGGACAGTTGACTGAAGATAGTCAGTCAAATAGTCAATACACAGACAAAAACTAAACACACTAAAACGTACTCAAGTCTTGTAGTGCTTACACACTATTACATATGCAAATGGAAGATCCTAGACTGGAGTTTCTGCAGAGAAAAGCAGAGCTTCAAAAACTGCACTTAGTAAAAGCAACCTCATGGACTGCATTTGCAGGGCTTCTCAAATTTGTTGATGTTTGATCAGTGTGCATTTTTATTTTTAGCTTCAATATTCTAGGTAGATAATTTGTTTTCAGACCACTAAGCTGAGTTAAGTTCTTCTTTAACCGTACTCCTCCCCAAAGGAATCAATGCAGTCCCTTAATTTTTTTATCCTTTCTGATTAAGCATAAGGGAAATCCTACTATTTACAAAAGATCAAGCAGAACTCAAAGTTATGTTTGAGACTGTGGCAAGTGTGTTTTTCCAAGAGCATCCCAGCAAACAGGGCAGATGGAGAACACAAGAGCTCTTGCTCATCAACCAGGGCATATATCCTTCCAATGCAAGTTTACTCTGTAACTTAACGTTAGGATTAGAATTTACATAAATTGTGCCTATTTGTAGATTACAACGTTGCTCTGTTCATACACAGCAGTTATCTCTGAGGTATATCCCTGCTAGTTCTAAGTGTATCACAGGCTTCTTCTAAATCTTAATACCCCCTTTTTTAAAAAAAAAAAACATTTAGGAAAAAACCCCTCTAAGTATTAGGAAAGATGTGGACACTTTACCTCAAAAGTCTAATTCAACCAGGCATGCTACACAGAGGATACTATACAATCTATATGCAGTATCTCTGTTACCACACAGCTGCAAGTAATATGATCTCCTCCCAACACAAAGGCAAAGATTTGGAAGCTGAAAATGAAAGCCTGCTCTAGAAGAAAGGATTATATATACGAATTTTTTTTCTACCTTGATTCTGGGTTTTATCCAAAAGAGAAAGATCAGTCCCTCATTTCTTATTTATCACAATCCTGTAGGAACAAGATCCCCTGTGGCATGTGAGTATATTCTCCAAACACAAAGAGGAAATAGTCTAGAGAATTTCATTCATCTCAGTATCTTTAGCTGTCTAAAAGTCAGGCATCTAATCTAAACTAGACATCTAGGCTGCCTCTGAGAGGAGCATCTCCAGACAGTGATTCATCTCACCCTAACCATAATATTTCAGTTAGGGGGAGGGGGACCTGCACAGGCACCTGGACAGTATGATCACTCCCCACTGACCAGAAAAGGGACCTTCCTGATGAGCATTCACAAACTTTCAAACAGCTGAAGTCACAGGACTGCCACATCTCCATGTGGCTCTACATCACAGCACAAGATGTTTACATCCAAGCAAGCTTAAAACTAGGTAGCTGAGGGGCTGACAACAGCCCTATAGCAACAGACCACCACAGACAGGCATTATAAAAACGGTCCTAAGAGCTCATACTGTTGGTCTACATGGTGCTCTGTGGCAGTCCAATAGCTGCTGCTTCTCTGTAAGATAGGACTGTTGCCTAAGCCACCATCACTGCCACGTCTAACATAGAGGTTACAAAACCTTGTTCACAGAGCTTTGTAAAGCAGCAGAGTTCTGTGGTTATCCAATTATTTGGCTTTCCCTCCATAGAAGATCATGAATACAATTGACTGACAAACAAGCTTCTTATTTACTATTTGTGCTGGTCTTCAGAGGCTTTAAAAACTTGTAACTGCCAGAGCAGCACACTTGGGCATCCTCCAAGCATCCATTTGCAAAGGGACCTCCTGTTTAAGGTGCACTTTTTTGGTAGGTTCTTTTTCCACTATACATTCAGTAACCTGTAGCCTGAACTGATCATTTTTCCTCCAATGAACTAATTTTGTATTAAGAACAGTAATTTTATTTCCTATCACAGAAATTATCTAAGAAGTATCTAACATACTTAGCCTCTCTTTTACTAAATGGGTCTCTCCAAATATCACTTTCCCATCCTGAAACCATATTACTAAAACCCCTTCTAATATCTGTAATTAGCAAATGCCTGTATCTGCTGAGGGACCAGTTGTACAAACTGTCACAAATACAGACAATAAACAGGAGGAGTGTTCTTAAGGACATTTACATAAACCCATGAACATTGGTTAAACTTGACCTCTCAGAAGAAAAGGAACAGAATGTAAAGCTTTACACCACAGGTCACAGTTCAAAATTGGCTACTGCTCAATAGCAACTGGAAGGCTCTGCTAAAGTGAGGCTTTCATTTTCACCTACAGAAGCATGCTGATTCTGCAGCGTAGGATTAGTCTTTTAAAACATCTGATAGCTACTTGATAGTTCAGCCTCTTAAAAACAATCTAAACACCAAGATTCTCCAACATCTAAGAGGACTTGATTCAACAAAGACTAACGTTTCTCAAGGAAGTGGTCATTGGTTTTGAGACACATCAGTGGTGAAAAATGGAACTTTCAACAGCTTGCACTGCTACTATGCTGAAAACTTCACATCTCTGAAGGTACTACTTTTCACAAACACAGGGTTTATATTTAACAAAATATGGGAAAAGAAACAAGAAAAAAAAATTTTAAACATGTAGATAATGCTTCCAAGAGATCCTTGAAGATGAAAGGCAGAAGTCAGATGGACCAGTTGTACAGCATGCTCAGTACAGGCTTCAAAGCTCAGAAAGCCAGAAGTTGCACAACTGGAAGTTAAATTTGATTTATTCAGCAGCATTAGACTGGGAGGGGAACAGCAGCTCCTCAGTATTTCACAATGGGGACTCTTCTTTATTCATCCTGCTTAATTATATACTGACACTGGAAAATTACATTATGACGGCAGTAACTTCTCTAAATAATTGTCACTCAAAGACATTCAGCAATGCTTTGTGATGTCTTCCAAAGCAGGCTATTCGAAGACTGGAAACAGTTTTATGTCAGAACAACTGGTTCATATACAATTTTCTGAGGCATTTTGTTTTCTTCAGCTTTGTGTTACAAAAGCAGCTGCAGTACCTGTTGGCCAAAGACATCTCATATGTGTTTCATTTATCTTTCTGGATCAGCCACTGGAAACCTCTCCCTGATACTAAAAGTGAGATTATGAAAACTGGCCAGAGCTAAAGCATTTGTATTTGGCTTGATCGGAGTTCAGAGAATGTTTTCTTTGTCTAAGAAACTAGATGTAAGTTGCATTTTAGGTCTCATATGCTTGAGTCCTATGCAGTTTAGCTCTTGAACAGAACTAATGCAGACTCGGTATGTTGCTAGGGGGACTGAGCTTCAAGAGCTGGCCACACGATACTCACAATTCACTGGTCAAAAAGGAGAAGAGCAGGACTTTGGGTGGGTTCAAGCATCTGAGAAAACATGAGATTGAGCAATGGGCACAGATAGACACTGAAGTCCAAGTCTATTTGCAACACGGCAATTAAATGAATTAACTAAAGTTTCAACCTTTACTTGTTAGAGGCTCTGACCTACCCAAATTTTCAAGGTCACACATTATTAGATATTCCAATCCCTAATATGAAAGAGTAAACACAGGGTGAAGACCTTGAAATCTCATCTGTATGCCTGAATAATCTGATTTTTTCAAGATCAGTCCATAATATTGGAAAGCATCAGGCAAGAATTTAAAAAATAGAAGGGTCAAGCATCCTCAACTTTCCAAACCAATGAAAGAGACCTTCCACAGAATTACATTGGATAGGCCTTGCCAGGCCTGGTTCTAGTTACACAGTCACTCGCTAACATTTCTGTGGTAGCAAACTGTAGCTTATCTAGACATGCACTAGTGTATATATATAGCAACTATTCTGTCAAGGCTGATTTGACATGTGCTTTCAAAGGAAAGGACAAGTTAAAATCCTGCACTCACTCTTGCTTGAAATACTATCTTTATGAGATGCTACTCCAGATTTGAAGGTGAAGAGTGTATTGAAAGATTTTTGTGGACAAAAAATAAGCACAGCCATTTATAAGCAAATAAATAAACGGTTACCTTTTTTTCCTAGTGCTCATTACCTATTCAGTCATAGACTCCTCCAAACAATACTGCACATGTGAACACTGCTAACCTTATCGACAGGCAGTAGAATATGTTTGTCTCTACGTATATATATAAAGTTTATCTATAGGTATGCACAAAGTCTTTTAATAAGCCTTGACTTCTTTTAGAGTAAGATTTCCAAGTCCTAATTATTGCCTCAAATGTTAAAATAGGCAATCATGTAATGTAACTTAACCAAGTTGATATTCTCATTTTTCCCTCATGAGATTATCCTTTAAATAAAACCTTTTTATCGCATTCTCTACAGCACACCTGTTCAATTTGCCTTGGTCCCCACGACACACAATGATGCTCCAGCAATACTCTGGGGATGATGTGACAATATATTGGCATAGGTCCTTGAAAGAAAAAACAAAGTGGGTAAGTGTGCTTTCCGTTTACTTGGATAGGAAGCTTAGCTTGATATTTGGCTGTGCTGACTAATTGTGGTTTGCTCATCAGTGCAGATTTCCTAAGTTCCTAGTATGCACTATATATTGGAACTGCTTAACACCAAACATCAACTGAGATTATTCCAGTATGTTGTTTGATCCCTATGATCTCACACAGCCTACGCTCATAACAAGTTCAATAGAAGTTTACCTCAATTGCATATTTCTGGCCAATACTTGTGTGTGAGCACTACCATAAAAACTACTACTTGCACAGGGCATAAAGAGGAAAACAATTCTATCAGTCTTTATTTGATAACGTTTTTTCCCCCCCCAAAAAAGATAAAAGTGGTTCCATAGATAAGCGAGAAAAAGAATAATCAAACCTGCAGACTAAAATATTTTATATAACCACACCTCTTTGTAGATAACTTACATCATAGTGATTTCAGCTATTGTCTTCTCCTTGTAATATTCCCTGGTTTAATTACTGAGAATAGAAGACTTTTGAGTCCCCAGCATTAGCAGAATCACACCAAAACGCAGCTGCTTTATGGTCAGTTTTCCATTTCTAGCATCTCTCTGAGCATCTGTGCACAATGTTAGTGATTACAAGTTGTACCATTCATTCCCCAGCAGGAGAAACAGTGCCAGAAATTCTGCTGTGTGTTTTGCTTGGCAAAAAATAGAGTCCCTCTGGAAACAGAAAAGGGAAGGAAAGTAAAGAAGGTACCAGAGTCTGTTACATTTTTTGATCCTTGTTCAGAAAAATTTCCAAGAGCAAGCAGGCAAGAACAAGCCCTACACAGTCCTAACTTTAAGACAGAACAATAGTAGGATTTAACTTTGGCCATACACCATGTTATGGTATAACTACAACTAGCTGACAGACAACATTTCTGGTTAACTTTTTTCTCCAATCTTCAAAATATTTGAACATTGGAGTAGAAATCAAAGAACATTTGTTTTTTCTATCAGACTTATAGTTTTGGAGAGATCTGAGGATTCATTATAAATTTGTCAGAGAATTTCAAACACAGAAAATATTTTTGGACCACGGTGCCTAGCAATGACACTACCTAGCGACAGATAGCAGAAAAAATTATCCTATTTTTTAAAATCAAAGTAAGGCAGTGATCATGTAACAGTTACTTAAGGTACTTTGCATATTAATTGTAAATATCTATCTGTAAAAACAATCTGCAATTTCTTCTATTTTATTAGAGTCCAAATTCTCAGATTGTGGAAATAAAATTTTCAGAGACATTATACTATCACTTGAGAGTTTCCAAGTGCCCTCGACTGCCTTTCTAAAGCCAATCACATTCCTGCAGCTGAAAAATGCAGTAAGATCCCTATGGTGACAGGTGTAGCATACAGTGATAGAGCTATTTTTTCCCCTTTGTTTCATAAAAAAGAAGTTCCAATAGAAATTAGAGTTGTGTATACATCTCCAATGAAATACCCCTGAATGAACATGCTTCTTCCAGCCAGCAACAATTTGAGATTACCTAACAGTGTATTATCTTTCTTAGAGGTTTTTGTTTGACTGTTTTTATGCTTCCTTTTAAATGCACAGCATCGATGGGACAACAGATTTCAAACCTGCACACCTTGGATAACCTAGTCTGTTCCTCATAGGATCTTGGCAGTAAAAAAAAAAAAAAATCTGTTAAAAACTGTGTTCAAGAAGTCCATCTCCGCTGCTGTAGCAGGAGAGTAAAGCCACCAGGGAGTGTCAGGCCAGCATAGCCAGGCAGCAAACCCCATGGGTGTGAGGGTGCATAGGGAACCCAGGCTGCTCTGGCTTGTACTTGGGTTCAAAGAAGCATTTCACACAGGTTTGGAACAGGGCAACTGGAATAACAGCATAAAGACACAACTGACCTCTGGCCTCCCCACAGGAAAAGCCTGGCTAGCCTAAAGAATCATAGGACTCCATGTTTAGTCTTTTTAATTAGCTGGTTTTCCTCAGTACCTTTTTAATTATTTTTACATGGCACCCACTAGGGAGGCCGTATAGAATTCATTTTTCTTCAGGGAAGAGAGATCTTGGGACCCCTGGAAGCATCCTCTGGTTTGCTTTCTCTGAGACTGGCCTCTTTACTGGTAGGATCAGGCAGGACCATGGGAGTTAATAAGCAGTTGGCCAGATGGTGCCTGTCCAAAGGTGTTGGCTTTGTAGACAACTGGAACTTCTCTTTGGGAATAAATCAGTGATACAGGAGAGCCAGGCTGCATTTCAATCAAGCACAAGCAGGCAGACTATTAGTGGAGATAATTACCTTTGGGCTTTTTTTTGTTGGATTGGGAGGGGTTTTTTTGCCCCCTCTTTCTTTCTCAAAAAGAGTAGATGCAGACCCAGGGAGTGAGAAACAAAGGATCCTCCAGGCTAAGAAGAACATTCTTCCAAATGCTACAAGTGGAAAGCTAAGTGTTATTTATTCAGATGCTATCAGCATTTGCACCCCCACTGCTAAGTTAATACCAATGTAATAACAAAATGGCATGCAACAATAAAAGCTTTCAATATCATAACTTAAAGACAAATTGAAGGCATACACTCTTGGTCTTGCGTTAATGAGCGCTGTGAGCATTATCATAAGTCACTTCAAGTGCTGATGATGCAGCCTTGGACCATAGCAAGAGCTATGCTACTACTGTCTCAACCAACTTCCTGCTCATGTTCCAAAATGGAAAGCCTTTCAGTGCAGCTCAGGCCTGAAGGATCTACTGACACATCCAAACATACAAGGTCACCAACTCTCATTTAACATCAGAAAAACATCTACATAGCTACAAAAAGAATACTTCTGCCAGAGTATTAAGTAAATAGGATAAGACCGAATATTTTTTCCTCAGAAAAAAGAAGACAGTTCAGATAGTAATTAGGACTCAGAGTTTGTTTTCCCTTTTGACCACGGATGTAGCTATAATAGATCACACTATTCACCACACACTATTCACTTCTTTTATAGCGCCTGCTCCACCTCTCTAAAAGAGATAGCACACATTATCTTGGTGTGGTGTCTTTGGGCTACAGACCCTAGGGGTCCTCAGGAGTAACAATAATTGGAGCTACCAAGAAACTCAACACTAATGTGCTGATGATATAAAGTCAAAGCAAGGACTTTCATGAGCTTTCTTTACCCATTCCTTGAAACAATCTGGAACCAATTTGTTATTCCAGAAAGTTCCCTCTGCCTGTAAATACATGCCTTCTTTCAGAAAGTTGCCTTTTTAGGCAAGAATTGGACCTCTTCCAACTACCCCACTGACACAACTGCACAAGAGGTGTTTGCACTTGGAGAGATGATGGGTGAGTTCCCTCAGAGCTGCATCTATCAAATCCCACATAAGCCTCTTCCTTCCATCCTATGGCACAACCATGTAAGCCTTACTGTTGTTAAGAAAATAGATCAATTAAATAGTCTAAGGGTAGCAAGGATTCCTCTCAAGAGGTGAAAGGTGACTAACTGCTCTTTACTCTCTGAAAGGACTTCTGGAGTCACAGGCTTCTGTGCAAGAACATGTTCTTTGAGTACAGACTGCTCTGACAGTATTGAGACTGACAGAGGAATGCAATGGCTCTGATGCATTCCAAATTCACATTGTTCCCTGCTGCATTATGTATTTAGGTTCCCACATGCAGAGCCTAACTGCAGCACACACATCTTTCCAGAAGAAAAGATAAGGCTCTCTCCTGAAGTAGCTTGGCAAACAGCTTAATTCCAGAGCCACTGCAAGGACTGAACCCCAGTTATTTATAAATCCTAAGGCTTTTAAATTTTTTTTTGCACAGTACTAGGCTAGTATGAAAAGTCTTTTCAGAATCTTCACTGAGGAGTGCAAACTGAAAGCTGCTTTGAAGTTCCCACATTTATATTTCTCTCATCTAAGAAACTAGTGACACTATTTTCAGTTTAAGCTGCCTTCACTTGAGTTTCTCATGCAAGATTCATAGTAGATAAACAATTAAATTATCAACACTGCATTATGCCCAAAACTGCTGTCAGCTAGAGTAGACATACAATATTCCTACACTGAATGCAGAAAACATTTTTTGCAATGTCAAGTCAATCCTCCATGCAGATGACCTATGAATAGCATTATTTATGAAAAGCACAAAACCAGAAAACCCACTAGCACACTTTTCTATGCTTTCATGCCCTGACACTTTTCTCCTCATACTGTCCCCTTTTCCCATCTGTGTAATGCCAATCACAGTATAAAAATTCAACTGTAGATACATCCTTGGAGTCCACATAACAGAAGTTTTGCATGAATGCATTAATTTATAAGTTACAAATCTGTGATTTGTCTCCTTTTTTTCCCCAGCTCTGACAAATGGACATGTCATATGTTCATTAATGCCATTCACTCCATTTAAAAATCCCATGTAGATTAATCTGCTGTCTTTCTGTTTCCAATTATGTCCCTAAAACGCTACAGGCCAAGCACTAGGGGGGGAAGACCAAAAAAAAAGAAGGGAAAAAATAAAATCACACAAAAGTATTAGATAAAAGACCCTGCAGCAAGACTTGTGTTCCTCAGCTTCTCATCATTGCAGTTTTCTTTTCCTTACAGCACTTGAGTAACTTCCCATCTGAAACAGCACTATAGATGCAGATCATCAGGCTTGAATCTTCATTTAATTAAGGTAATGCCTCTGTTCTGTTTATTCACTCTTCCAACCAAAATGATTCTATTATTCTATGGCAAAGATCCTTGGTATCATCAAGTCCAACCATCTACTTTACTCTAAAAAGTTCTCCCCTACACCATATCCCCCAACACCACATCAAAACAACTCTCAAACACATCCAGGGATGGTGACTCAACCACCTCCCTGGGCAACCCATTCCAATGCCTGACCACTCTTTCTGTGAAAAATTCTTTCCTAATCTTCAGTCTAAACCTACCCTGTTGGAGTTTGAAGCCATCCTTCTCACTCTGTCACCAATTACCTGCGAGACGAGACCAGCACCAACCTCTCTACAGTGTCCTTTAAAGTAGTTGTAGAGAGTGATGAGGTCTCCTCTCAGCCTCCTCTTCCTCAGGCTAAACAGCCCCAGCTCCTTCAACTGTTCCATACATACAAACAACACAAAACCAGGGTTAATCTGCCCACCTTTGACATCTTGTACATTATAGAATCATTGGATCACAGACTCATTCAGGTAGAAAGGGACCTCAGGAAGCCTCTAGTTCTACTACCTCAACTACAAAAGATCAGCTGGAATCAGAACAGCTTACGTAGGGCTTTATCCAATCGAGTCTTGAAAACCTCCAGGGATGGAGGCTCCACATCCTTTCTAAGCAACCTATTCCACTCCCTGATTGTTGTCACAGGGAGACAGATAAGTCTGCTGTTCCCTGAATTGCGCTTCTAATCACTTCTGAAGATTGGTACAACATTTGCCTTTCTCCAGCCATTGGGGCTCTTCCCCAGTCTCCACAACCATTCAGGGATGACAGAATGCAGCATTGTATCAACACAAACCACCTCTCAGCAGTCTTGGATGCCACCCGTTTTGTTCCATTGACTCACATGGGTCAAGTTCTCTCAATAAATACTTGACTCTGTAAGTTGTCCCCTGGTAGAGCTCCTTGTCCTTCTTGAACACTTTCATTATGCTCTGAGGCCTGTGAGGCTTCATTAGTGAGGACTGAGGCAGAAGCACCTCAGGCTTAAGTGTGCCCCTTGACACTAATTCACCCACCATACTCAGCAACAAGCCCACAATTTCCTTGTTCAGCCTTTTCCTAATAAGTGAGTGAGCAGATGTGTGGTTCTAAGTTGCTGGCCGGGGTTAAATCACGACACTTTCAGCAGATTTAAGAGGTTCAACCTGTGAGCAATTTGAGACTTCCTCAAGTTGTCCAAACACTTTGTATGCTTCCTCATCATCAGATGATGATCTGTAACAAACTCTCATCCTGATGTGCCCTGTACTGGCCTATCCCCTTATCATGATCCACAAGCTCTCAACTTGACTGTCCTCTGTCCCACAAAGAGTTTCACATATTCTAACTGCTTTTTCACCAAGAGGGAAACTCCTTCGATTCTCATCTTCCCATCTTTTCTGAAGAACCTGTATCTGTTCATTGCAGCACTCATCATGCAAGCTGTCCCACCACGGTGAAGCTATTCCAAGAGCATTATAGCTGTGAGACCACACAGAGTTCTGCTTCCTCTTTTCAATCTGCAGAGCCACCCCAGAAATCACTCCTGTAACTGTCACACTGCATCATTTGATTCTCACCCCTGTCCACCTCACTGTTTACAGCTCTCTTCACCAGGTTTTCCAGCCTGTTGGCAGAGATGATCTTGCCCCACTAAGTTGGGTAGATCTCATCCTATCCCAGCACTCTTCAACTCTCAGAGTTTTACATGATTGAGAGGGATTTGGCTTTTGCAAACACCCCAACTGCACATCCTGATGTTGACTCACAGGATCCATCATCTCTTCTCCAACCTCTTCACCTTCACAGGCAGAAAAAAAACAACCACATGGAGCTCCACACACTTTACCCTTGTCCCAGAGCCTTGTGGCCATTCTTGGTACCCAGCATCTCTGTGGCAGTAACATTGGTGCTTAGATGGATGTGACAGAAGCCTCAGCAGACCTTCCACAACATCCTGTGTCTAAGCACCTGGTGAGGAGCAAACACCCTAAGGAGGCTTCAGGTCAATATGGTATATGCGTGCCTCGTCCCACACACAAGAGATTCTCCAGCAGCTACAACTCTTTTTCCTTTTATGCAGAAATGAAGCTCAGTTGTCTCTGATGCCTTCCCTGAAAGGAAGTCACCTTCCTACTTTATTTCCAGGGCACTGCATCCATTCTGCGACTGCAGCATAAGCCTGCTGTAGGTGCAGAATTTCAGGGCTTTGTGGCAGCATTCCAGAATAGTGCAGAAACAACCAATTAAAAGACAGAACTATTTTCCTTAATACAATTTTTGTTAAAAAAAAAAGACTCGATATGTGTGTGTAGGGAACTCAAAGGATAAAAGTACTAACTCAATTAGAAAACAAAACATTTGCAGCTTCCAAGAGCCTGCACAAATCTCACACAGTGAGGGATTCTGCAGGAACAGTAACAGGAGATTCCCCCATCCAAACAAGTTTTAGCAATCACTGTTTTAAAGTCTCAAGCTTTGTACACCCAATTTAGGAAAAACATTCTCCACATCTTGCAACAAGTCATAAACAATTGGTTTGTTACACCTCAGCAGCCCCATTATCTTCAAAATATGTGCTGGCTAACACCAGTACAATCATTTTGTCTGTAATGAATTTCCATGAATAAAAGAGACTGGAACAGAGCGAGCACTCTGCTGATGGAAACAGACCAAATCCCACAGCTCACTCCACCATGGTTGCATTCAGTACTGAAGCTGCAACCAGAACATCAGTGGATACCTCAACACTGCCACTACCACCATTAACCATGGCCAAAGCTACACAGAAATGAATGATTTAATATATGCCATTTTATATGAGACCACAAATGTTGGAATTTTATACCAGATCTGGTCATGTTATTGACTAGAACTAATTTCTAAAAATCTAGGAATTAAACTTTTAACAGAAATATATTTTACGGCCTTTACTTCAAGCAATAATAACCACTATATTACCTGCCAATGATACCGAAGGTTTCCTTTTGATTTCTGACTAGCCACAGTGATCTACTAAGACCAGATTTCATTACAAGTTCCTCCCATCATGCTACAAAACTGTTAACAAGCTCAGCTAGGTAAGCAATGCAATTTTAGTGTACTTGGCTGCATGTTAACCAAGGTATTTCACTGAATTTTTTTAGAGTTGGAAGGGACCATAGAGATCATCTAGTCCAACTCCCCTGCTGAAGCAGGACTGCCTAGAGCTAGAATAGATGGCTTTTTTAGTGCAAAAGAATTACATGCAATTGAACCCTTATTTATACACATATTCTAACAATCATTTAGTGGACGATGTTAACTTAGATAGCATCACTTCAATAGTTTTATATTCTACATACACAGCTAAAAATTACATAGGTCCAAGGCATTTGAAATTGTCAGAGTAAATGAACTAAACGGTCCAAAAGGTCAAAGAACCAGTCTAAAACTGGAGGCCATGTAAGACAATTATTGGCATGTTTTTTTGCAGTTAGAACACAGACTAGAAGCATTGTGCTCCTCCGTTTGTGTACCACTTTCAACCTGCGCAGGAATATCACTTACTGAGGATAGCCTTCACCTTGTTTTTTCAAAAATGAGGAGTGATAACAGCATATGTTGATTTGCTTATCCTTCTCACAAAACCAGTCACAATTTAAAATAAAAAGTAACCTTGCAACTCAAAGAGAAAAGGGCATTTATTTACCAGAATACTTTGTAGGTGTGAAATTCAGTTTAATAATAACAACAGGTATATATTTTCCTAAAGCATTATTATTTAATATGTAATTAGATAACAACACATTTAAACAGGTATTTCTGTTGAATCTTTGCTAAACTCCATGCTTGTCACCAAATGGGAGGTTGTCCCATGGTATGCATTATAAATTAGAAGATTCATTTCATGAGGCTTATAACCAGTGACTGGAATTACAATCAACAATGTATATTAGTGTCTTCTAATATTTACAATACTTTGGAGTCAATTTTGACTTCATGCTAGTTTCATATGACAGTAACTCCCATCTTTGTACAGACTCCTGGCTTGGGTAGGTTAGAATAGAGCTTCTAATTTCATATGAAGCATTATGGGGCTCAAACGTGTTTTTATTGTGCACACAAGAGTCAGACTATTTGCATACTACAAGGCATTCTCAAAAAAAGGAAAAGTTTTGTGTTTGGTCATATTGGGTTTGTTTTTTTTTTAAATCGGCTATCATCATTAACTAACAGCAATCCTTCCACCTAGCTAAAGCTGCAAGTCATTTTCTTCCTTAGCCCCCCCCAAACAAAGTAATGAGGCCATTTCTTTTTGAAGCTACATGCAATACATACAGCAATCCTGGCTCTCTTCTGTAAGTTTGATTTTTAAAAAAAAAAAAAATGTCCTTTCTTACATCTGCCATTGAATCCTACCAAGAAGTTTCTCCATTTCTCTCAGCAGGAGATGTCCCCACCTCCAACAGCATTAATTATTTAAAATTTATGGCAGCAACCTTATCCCATAGGTACCTACAGAAGTTTTCTACCTTACACATCAGGTGCATTCTCTGTTTATATGCCAAAGACACAGTAAAATTATATCTAAAGGTCCATAAAAGTATCAAGAAAACTTCTACAAATTCTGCATCCCTACAGAAACTTAGGGGCAAGGTTGTGGAGGGGTGAAAACTGCCTCATGTGCAATATGTTCAGACATTGGGCTGCATCTAGAGCAACAGAAAAGCAGGGTGTCTTATTCACAGGAAATGCCAGACTTCAACATGAGTGAAACTAAAATCTGGGAGTATTAACCTCTCTGCAAATCAGAAATTTAATTAAAAATTGAGTCATATTGGCCAGTGAAGACTTCCTGCACTCTGCAGAGTCTCAGTGAAATCAAGCCTTGTTAATTTTCCTTCTCCTCCTTAAATATCTGCTATTATATTGCATATTCTCAGTTTTCATTATGAGCTTCATCAGCTCCCAAAATCTACACCTTTCAGTCAGCCTCATTAGGCATACTGTCCCAGAATCACTGACCTTGGGAACACTTCCAGTATTTGCCATTCCTCAATTCCTGCCTCTGAGACCCCTGGACCGCCAAGGTCCCTTTCTACAGAGACAAAGCCAAGCCTATGTGAGAACCAATCTCATTTGGTTCCTGGCACAGGAGCCAAAAGTGTGGAAATTCTAGTTGAGCTATCCAATCTGATAGCTCTGCAAATGTTTGCCATCCCTGGAAAAGTCTGCTAAGCAGGCTTGCTGCACAGCAACAAAAGCTGGCATCCCAACACTTGTGCCACAAGACTGACAATGCAAGGCTTTCAAGATCCTCACCTCAAAAGCAGAGCTGAAATGGACAACTCTGACCTTAACACTACAAGACTTCATGGCCAACTCTATCTCAGATCCTGCTGAACTGAAATTCCACTGACCTAGAAGTGTTGCAAAGAAAACATTCCAGACCTAACAAAGTGACATTCTTCTGACCATATACAGTTTCATCTGTTTACCTCTAAATATTCATCCACACTCCACAGCATCTTGTCTCAGCATGTCATCTTCTGCACATTGATCCACTATGCTGAATAGAAGAGAGAAGGAAATAAACCTTTGCTAACAGAAGAAAGTTTCTGAACAAATAACCATGAATTAGCTGAGCTACATAATGCTGTGTTCAACTCAGCTTCAGTCCAAGCCTATTAAGTCTAGGACTGATTATTACACACAGCTGGGAGACAAGGAACAAGAAGAGCAACATTCAGATGTTATTTGGGGGTTACAATAAATTCAATCTATGTCACCCATTAAACTAATTGATAGTGTATCTAAGATTGCTAATGCAACAAGTTACTGTGGAAGCTGGAAGTGGAGGGAAGCATTCTAACCTCTGAAGAGTTCTTTGATTTGATGGGATAAAAAGTAGCTTCACAAGTGCAAAAAGAAGTATAGCAGAACCATATGTACTCCAAGAAACTTGAAATACTTATACTATTACAAGTAGTGATATTGTCTAGGCCACCGAAATATGTTGAAATATTTAGCCAAAGACACCGGTTATGTTTCTTTTCTTGTTACTATAATCACTTCAGTACTTCAGTATTTCCACTGCAGTCAGAGTTTCTGCATAGCAGTGCCAAAAGAGTATAAGAATATCACTATCTTACAAAAATTCTTTAACTTTTCCCTCAAGTTGAAAGCTGTAGGTGAAAAATAAATTTTAAAATCTATAATGACACAGTAGAAATCCATAACAAAGTCAACATCTTATAATCAGAATATGAAGGACAAGAATGACTCAGCATGAAGACACAAAGGTAGGGAAAAACACAACACCACTCAATTACTATGAGGGAAGATATCAACAAAACAGAAAAAGCCATAAGCTTCTGATAAATCATAAGCCAACTCAGAACAACCATTTCATACTCGGGGGCCAAGGTAAAGAAAGAATAAATATTTCTACTTTTACAGAAGACTTGTAGCAAACCCATGACCAGTCTGAAATAGGACAAATATAAAACACACTGAAACTTCATACTTAAAATAAACATAGAAGGTCAGTTGATCAGAAAAACACAGAAGCTGTTAAGCCATATGCCAAGTAAAACACCTTCTCCTTCAAGCCAGAGATTTAGGGGGAAGTGGAAAAAGAAAATATGACTTGGTGGCTAGCCATTGTAAAAAGTGAACAGCAACAAAAAAAAAAACAACCCCAAAACATTGATGTCTTGGCCTTATACAGCACAGTCCCTCGTATTCAGCAAAAGGAAAAAAAACCCAACATTTTATACTGCAGGATCATAAATAAATTGCTGAGACATCAACTAAGGTGAAGGCCTTTTTGAAGGAAATGAGAAAGGCTGAAGGCTAAATTCTAGTTACATCAAAAAGAAAATTAGTTTCCTCAAATATGGATCAATAACTGAAGCAAAAGCATGAGCTGGAATTTTTCACGTGATTTGCAGACTTGGACAGGGATGCCAAAGGACTTAAAGGAAAGAAAAATGATTCAATTCTTTGCTGACCAATGCAATCAGACAACTCTGTCTTCTTGCATGCTTTCTTCTTGAAACCTACCATCTTCAATTTGTATTATTTACCTTAACACATACTGATACATGTCAGCTGGATTCGCAGAGCAATTTAAGTGAACTGGTATATCCTCACTAGGTAATCACACTCAAAAGGACACCACTGTTTTCCACATTCCTCAACTGTTCCCTAGACACAGCTCTTCACTTAGTGCATTCATATGTGGCTTCTCCTGCACTGCGCTCGATTCTCCACTACAGGCTGCCAGGAAGCAGTGCCATAATCAAGCAACCCAGACTCCCAGTATGATAAAATGCCACACTTTGCTCCCTTCAACCGAGGGTTTCTTCTCTATAGCATCTGGAGAAGAAGCAAAGATGCTCTTTATATAAAATATGTATAGAAGGCTGGACCAATGCACACCCTAGAACCTGTACTTTTGAAAGTTTATTAATCATCCCCTAAAACAGAAACAAATAGAAAAGTGTTTTATAGTGTCTGAAACACTAAGAGTAGCAGTTTTTATAAGGTAGGCAGAAGTCACAGAAATGCAGGTATTGTTGCCTTACACAGCACATAGGTTTGCTCAAAAAAGAACTGCAGCATGAGGCAGTCCCAAAATGTAGGACTAAAACAAGTTTGCTGGTTTTGGTAACTAGCAGACCCTTTAAATGGGATTCCACTGTTGATACCTGTAATTGAAAACACAAGCCACCATAAGAGTTTTAGCCGTAAGAACAGAGTATATGGGAGGGGACTGGCGTTCTGGCAAAGGTGTCTAATATGCAACCTCAGAGATTAGCAAGGGAGTCCAAGTCACACCATATAGTAAAATAGCATTCAGAAGCCTCCCTTAAGCAAAGCTGTGGGCAGTGAGCTACTTTGACTGTACAAGAAAAGAGCTTCTCTTTAAAATTCTTTTACAAAAGATCTTTTTCTTCTGGAATTCATTTCCAAATACTCTTGGGCTGGTTAAGAATCCTCCTCAAGTGCCAGATGCAAAGAGTTAATATAGGAGACTTTTTCTTCAACTGTTTTAATACACCATATAAGTGTCCAACATGCAACATAAGTCTCCATCTACTTCAGTGGCGTGATTCTGCAAATAAGCCTGTGAATGCCTACCTTCACTCACATGAATAGTTACAGTTAAGTCCTGCAATGCATAAAGGTATGTCTTTTTAAACCACGCAGGGGAAAAAGGCTTACTACAGCCACCATATTTACTTGCCTTGAATCTTCTGAATAAAAGGTGAGGCTGTATTGAGACATACCTTTTATAACTATGTTCAAAGAACTGCTGCTTTGATCTAAGTCTCTCCTGTACAGTTCCATTACTTGCATATTCAGGTTCCTCACGCAGCACTGTCCTCTTTCCACATGACAGACTCAGATAAGCTTTTTAAGGTGGCGGATCATAGGAGCATTCTTCACTAGATACTCCTCTGCAAGGAGACTCTTCCTCCCCACCACCACCCCCCCACAGCATCAGGAAAGCGTTTAAGACAAACAGCGTTTCTTAAGCTGGAGTATCCTGTGCTCTCCCTGTTTTAAACATTCGGGTCTCTCATCTCTCAGGTACTTGTGTATCCCCAGAAAATGAGGGTTTCTGGTTTTATTAACCTACACACAAAGTCCAGAGTTTATCAGTGCATGTAGGGCAAAACCACAGGTATTTAAATGAAGGCTTAAACAGTAGTCCTGCTTTCACTAGAAACAAAGAAAAGAAAAACCTTCATTAATTTTCACCATTTTTGCTGCCAGATTACACCCTTCCATTCTATTATCTGCCTCCTGTACCCAGAACCCTGCCAATAACATTTGATAGCATCTCTACAAAGTTCTAAGGGCTGCAGAGACTTTTCTGCTGATTTTCAGACAGATAATTGCAATGAACACAATCAGCTATCCTTGAGTTCAGTCAACTGAGCTCTCTGATATTACCAAGGTATTGTATTGCTACCACCAGAAGCAAGGCTAGGGCCTGGAGAAGAGAATTTGAGATTTGACCAGACTCCAAAAATACTTTCAGAAATGTTGACAGTTTCATATTTTACTACTATAATCCAAATTTTGAATAACCAGGAGTAAAGGACTATCTACAAAATTACTATATGTTAAATACTATGCTGACAATTCTAATGCCTCCCTCACAAGAGGAGCAGCTTTCTAGAAATATCTAGCACAACACAAAATACACACTGCAAAAGTGTATATTTCAATGCTTATTAGTTGATATGAAACAAATATTTGCAATGCTTGTCTTTTTAATGCTATGTATATGGATTACAGAATTAGGAGGTGTTTATGTATCAAATACTGCCAAACAAAGGAATAATATTTATAAACATAATAAAAGAAAGTTTAACAGCTTTAAAGCTAGAAGAACCAAGGACCTTTCCCTTAAAAATATTCTTTGTTACAACAGAAAAACTTGCACTACATTATTAAAAAAAATTCCAGTTTTACAAAAAAATTATTTTATGAAATGTATTACTTACCATCTTTTTTCATGTAATTAAATGCTGGAATATCTAAAATAGCCTGCTCTTCTTCTGCTGCAGTACTGAAGACTCCCATTTGTGCATAATGGTCCAAACTTCACAGCTTTTGCATAACTACTGGTCAGATAAACCCCTCACTGAATAGAACCTCTGTTGCAGTAAAAAAAAATAAGCTATCCCAGGAAGTAATAGAAATTAAAATACAACTAATTTAAGAAGACAACAGAGAGGCAAATCACAAAGGTGCTTAAAACATTGGTTTGCCCTTCACTATGCTTGGTGAACTGAGTTAAACAGAGGGTTTTAATGAGGATTGATGACCAACTGGTGTTAATGGCCCTCAGCTGCACCTCAGGCCATTAACTCCTCCCTATCAGTTATTAATCCACAGGAAATACCCTGTACCTCTCTCTTTGTTGCTTAATCATAAGTAGCAAGAGATGATCAAACAGTCAAGACCCTGGTATGGTGTGAATGCTCCTGTTCCTGCTTCTTCACACAGCATGTCTTATGTTGTAGAACAAACTACTCAGATATTACCACATCAAGCTCACAAAAGGATGAAGAAACACACACGAACAGAGAGAAAAATGAGTATTTTCTCTGGAGTCTGCATTTCACATTTCTTCTTTAAAATAAACATTATTTATAGCATGTATACTTTGTGGAATTATACAAATCTGTTTGCAACCCCACTGCTATTAGACTATTGGGTTTGGTTTTTTTACTTTGCAGTTCTCAGGCATACAATGGGGATAGCGTTCTTATTACTGCTGTTTTTAAAGCAAGAAAGTACCAAGCAGATGTTATACCATTCAGCCTGAGAAGTAAGTCACCCTAATACACTGCATCCAAGAGGTGCATGGAAGCACAGAATCAAAAGGCTGGAGCCTTGCCTTTCTCTTGGAAAGAGCAGACTTAAAGGAGTCAGTCCACCCCCACCCCTGATTTTCCCCACCCCGCAAAACAGCTGGTTTGGTTCAGTCTCAAGCACATATGTTAGCAGAGGGTCATCAGAAAGTTTGTGCATGGAGTTAATATAAGACTAAGAATGCCATCTTTCTGTTTTACTTTTGTTGCAGGGAAAGACTGTACTGGAAATTGACTGAAGAAGAGATGTGGCATTTGTATGATACAGCATTCTATGGACAAAATTATTTTTTTTTTTAAATATCTCCACTCTGGAAACAAGATTTCTGAGAACAGTAATCAGGACATATCTAAGTAATATACTTTAATTCATACCTATTGAGTTCACCCACTCTGAAAGATAACATACAAATACGAGATCCGAAGGTCATCTGTCTTAACTGCATCTTCACCAAGTAACCCTACATCCTCTTCCAGCATCAATTTATATTAGTCTCACAGAAATAGCAAAGAGGGATTACTTTTCTGTTTCATTCTTTCCCTTTCCAGTATATTTGAACTGCCCATGTCATAAGGCTTGTGGGGCACTGACATTTTTTAAATGGACCAATAAATTGTGTACTCCCATCTTTGTGAAAACTTTTACAAGTAAAAGAAACTGTAACTTCCATCCCATGAACAATCCCATTTACTTCATTTGGGAACACCAAGTGTCAATAAATGCTTGAAAAATTCCAGTCTTCTGGGGACAGGCAGTTCCTCAATCCTCAAAGGCTACAAGATGTTGATCACTAT
This sequence comes from Scolopax mira, assembly GCA_004320125.1. Taxonomy (NCBI): domain Eukaryota; kingdom Metazoa; phylum Chordata; class Aves; order Charadriiformes; family Scolopacidae; genus Scolopax; species Scolopax mira. The sequence goes on along the minus strand of BJBW01003204.1, from coordinate 115,550 downwards.
TATTCTCTTTAAAGGGAATAAGATCATATTGAGCTTCAGACCAAAATACAGATCCTTTCAGGTCACATTTACCAATGATCCATGGTGATATAAATTAAATCAATTACATCTTTTATTTGTATACAAATCATAAGTTTAATGAATGTTTTGCTGCCCTACTTAAACATAATTATCTCTAAACACACAATGCTTCTTGTGCTCCTTCTTATGACAATGTCATATTTCCTTAGTTACAGGCAGGACAGATTTTGAACATTCAGTAGAATAACCCCTGTTTAGAAAGTTAGATCTGAAAACCAACATTTGCTCGATGCAATCCTCCCAAAAGCTGGGTGCTGTCAAAATTAGTAGAAGGATCAAGATAAAGTTGTAAAGAGAGGTAGTTTTTTAATTTCAGAACAGCTTGTTTAGGTCCTTACACCACCTCAGTGTAACAACATTTTCATCAACTTCAATAGGCTTTGGATCAGGCTTTGAGTTGGAATGGAGTTGATGATAATAGTAGGAGTGTAGACTGATGCCAATGGGCTTTGAATTGGTCCATTATTATGAAAGCTGTTTACAAAGACTGAATAAGTAATCCACACTGTGCTATATACACTACCTCACTACTCAAAATAATTAGGCTAGTGTGGCTTATTGACACACTGTTTTTACCATTTGCACAGACACTTGATGTCTTGGTGAATGTCCTCTGAAACAAATTTTAAATATTTTTCAATTTGAAAATCCAAACATTTTAATAAACATTTAATATGTTTATTTAAAAAAAATAAATATACATATATGGTGGGACCTCTCTTCCTCCTACACTAGTTTCTTTTAACCTAATCGCCAAGCTAATCCTGATGAAACATCTTTACATCAACTGCTTATGTTTTACAGAATGTTTTTTCCCTAATTAATTGAATCATATACATCATAGTCACATTTATTAAGTTTTGTTAATTATTAGGTACATTCTCACATACAAGATTTTAAAGATTTGTTTAATGTCATATCTATATATAGTAGACAATTAAATCATTATATTCATTAAAGTTACTCATTTTATTCCTTTCCTTGGCAGTAGGAGATGAAACTATGAATACATATTTCAGTATACTTTAATAATAAAAGCATACATTGTGAGCAGTGATAAATGTACACTTTTAAGGATCACTTGTGAAATGTGCTGGATTTAGATTCTGAACCCTTCTGTTCCTACAAAAGATTTACAGAATATAAGAGATTCCTACTCAGCTATTGGGCTTCCCTCTTAGGATGGGGATTAAATAAGCAGTTATTATCCACCTTAACTTTTGCACCACCTTTTTTGTAAAATACATACTTCAACTCAATTGATCATCAGAATAGGCTTCTGCAGTGACTGCTGACTAAAATTTCTTGGTTTATTTTATTTAGTATTGTTTCATAATGGTCTCTCCTACCCTTAAAGGATATAAATTTATTATGAAAACAGTACTACTGAGTAACCACTATAATATAAACAAGTTTGTTTTCATGTCATTATAATGACCATAAGTATTCATGAGCTAATTGTTCACATAGACATCTATCAAACATATAATAGATGGTGATCACAAACCACTGCATATGGTTTTCAGAAACCTCTCTTGAGAGGGATTTTGATCACTAGCATTCATAATTCACAAACCACCCAACCTAGGAATTAAAAAGTTAGCAGCTGAGGGAGAGTAAATTCTAGAAGGTAAATCTGCTCATAGTTTATGGGGAAAGATGGTAATAGGGCAGTTAAGCCCACTGTAGATCTTTGGACAATGATCTGCATACTTGGGAATGACTCCTAACTCCTTATTTCAGATGCTGCCTTATCCCATGTTCCAATTCCGTATCAGGTTAAAACCAGGCACGCATGGTCTCTTCTCACATTCTGCCCTGATTACAAGAAGGAAACCTGACTTTCTTGGCCAGAGAGACACAACAATATGTTCCAACTAAATCCCCAATTCAGACACAAGCTAATCTTATGGCTTGAACACATGCCACATCATATACTCAGATGTTGGTTAGATGCAGCCTTTCTTCTCAGAAGAACAGCCTACAGATGACACACTTCTAAATTAGGTCCCTTCGGTAAACGCTTGCAACAAGTTGGGATGAATTCAGTATTAATAGTTAGGTTTTTTTAAATATCATTGCTTATTACTAGCAAAAGTTAAGACATATTTATAACTAATTCACTGAACTACAAACTTCGGTACAGTCTAATGCTTTTCTCTCTTTCTACAGATGGTAGTGACGAAAGAGAACAAAATACAACAGTAATATAAAGCAGCCTATAAACAAGATGTATTTTCAACTACAAACTCACATTCATTTTTAACATTACAAATATGGATCTATATTCAATTCTTTAGAACCCAGCTTGCATTTTGAACACAAATTTGCTTTGCCTTACTCACAGGGAGAAGGAAGAAATCTAATCAAATTCTACTGAGTGTTTTCTCTGCTATAATTTAGTGGTAAAACTGGCAGGCTGCCTAACCACGTCGAAAAAGGATACATTTGAAATGCTGTAACTATAAAATAACAAGGAAGCTTTTAGCCACATTCATGTAGTGGAGACTATGAAAATGTTTACTTGTAATGTGGTTAGCATATGAAAAGATTAATCTAACAGGAAAATACATTTTAAAGTTGTGAAATTGTCTTGCTTGATGTATAAATATTTTATGTAAATAAAAGCGGATTTGAGATTCATATAACATTTATATATTTTTAAAACTAAAGGCATAACAACTGACTCTGCAAAACATTCTTCAGCAATACTCTCGCTCTGCTATCTACACTAATGCCTTTGTTTATATTAGCTTTTACCCTAATGAAGATGGCACCGGTGGTTCTGTCTGGCTAAGCTGCTGACAGGACACCATCAGCCTTGATGGAAGGCATCACGGAGAGAGAACAGGCAGTTTTTCAGCTCAGAGACTCTGATTGCAGCCTATGGAGAAAGAAAATTGATGCCAATGGCAGGAATAAGGAAAGGTGACTTTTCCTCAAGACTGTGACTAGAGAAGGTGGAGAAAAATCAGGGTGACATACAGGGATGCTTTTCTACATACTTTGAGCTCATTTCCTTGAGTTATTTTCTTTTTGCCACTCTCTTCAGTAAATGTGTCACAGGAACATAAAAGCCATTCTCTATTCATGAAGATTCGGAGATAACTTCTAAATTACACCAGAGAGGTGTAAAGGGTCTAGCCATAAATGCAAAGTTAGACATTCTTTTTCAGTTCTGATAAAAAAAAAAAATGGAGCTTATTTTTATTATTATTTTTGCTATTTGGGACAATTAACAAATCGTCCCTCACTCAAGAAACACAACAGAATGACCTGGCAGACTAGTGTCTAACGAACAATACCAAGTAGTTTTCGTAAGATGCAGACAGCTCCTACCACAGCCATTACTTGTGTAATATAAGGGTGGGATTACTTCGTGGAAGAACCAACATTTTCTACCAAATTTCAAAGCATTTTCAAAAGTTGTGGCATATGAATGTCTGAGTCAAGACTCAAATCAAAGACCAACAAATTTTCTGCTTTGGTGGCTCAAACTCACAAGTTTGTAGAGAACAGAAATGTGGTATGGCATAAAGTAAATGACACTTACTTTCTTTGGGAGCCAGATAGCATTAAAACCCAACTGAAAAACAAAATAGTCTGTATCTGGGTATTGAGGAATGTGGCGAGTTACTGTATCTCAAATTATACTTATGGCATTAGAAATTTTTTATTAACTGCTGTTAAAGGAAAATTTCTGTGATCCATATATCTGTTTGATATACTTGTGGATTTTTTTAAAAAGCATTCTAACTGAGCATCATAATATAAATTATTTCTCTGTTGTTAAACCTGAATAAAACTTAAAGTGATAAATACAGTGAAGTCTATAGATTTGTGTCACCAAGTTAATAAAAATCAAAGATGTTACATTCAAATCAAAATATATTTTCCTGGATGGCTGCATAGCCAAGTTTACATAGTGCAAATTTGTGCGTATTAGCATCAACACACCAACCCTCTCCCCTGCCCCAAAGGTTCACGAGCATTTACAATGGCAGAATGAGACACAAAGAACTGGATGGTTCAAGCATTTTTACAAACCTGATTTTGGACCATTGGCTGACCTCTCTCCTGATGCACAATCAGAAGCATTCTGTGCCCAGGGTTTTTTGATTTGTTTTGTTTTGTTGGTGGTGGTTTTTTGTTTGTTTGTTTTTAAAGGCAGAAACATGAGCCAGTACTGAACTCCAGTGGGGTGCCTCTGAAAAATCAGGTAATAACCTACCATATACGACTTTGGAAATCTCTCAAGCAGTAAGAAAAGCATGGGTTCCAGGTGGGATACAGAAAAGCGTACCCTGGGAAAGATCCACCAAATAGCATCAAATAGAAAACTTCAAAATCTCTTAAAGTACCGAATTCCTACAGTAATTTTACCAAATGAATACTGTACACAAAATAGATGTTCATGGGGTGCAGTTTAACACTTGAAGGAGTAAGAGATTAACAACAACTCTTTCACCCATTACACACAATCTGAAAGAGAGGGGGGGGGAGAGAAACAACCACCTGAACAAATAAGGTAATTCCCAAGTATACATCTGCATCCATGAAACCAAAGATTGTTTTGTTATTAATCAGAATAAGAGAATCAAAAATGAAGTAATTTCTTTCTTTTAAATATTAAATGCATTGAAGCAGCAGTAATTTATTTTTATGTCATTATTTCTTTTGATACTATGCAAAATACCATTTCTAAATGCTGGCTTTCTAAAAACATAACCATTAGGATAGTTGTTACATATTTAATTTCATGCTCCACTCAGCATAAAGCAGTTGAGAGACTGCCAGCCAGAGCAAATTAAGTAACCGGTTAGATAATTTCCTACTTAATTGAAAGCAGGTAGTTTTTAAAAGTAATAATTGATTTTGTTTCTAATGAGTGTGTAGTTATTTCTTCCTTCTTCTATTCATGTTATTAAACAAGATTGCACTAAACCTTTGTACACCATTAATGACAGGCACAAGAGGGAAAACCTGGAGAATACTGTTTATTTAATATTTTAGATTCCAGTTACCATAAAAAAAAAAGACAACACACAGAGGAATGACATTTCAGTATTGGTCCTCCACTTCAAGATCATTGGCTCAAGATCTAATCCAGGTCAAAAGTTCTTCCTTTCAAGCTCTTCAGGGGCAAGAAATGAGCCAGCAATCTCATCTTAGTTCAAAGGGAAGAAGCATCAGTCAATCTAGCAGACTAACTAGTAACTGACTTCTGGAAAAAAAAAAACCAACACACACACACAAAAAAAACCAAAGGTGCTCTAGAACTATCCTTTCCTTTTACTTTGACAAATGGTCACTCCAAAAGAAAGCTGTGATGCCTAAAGATAGCAGATAAAGAAATCTTTGACTGACACTGTTATATGATTTTTTAAAAAGGACTTAATTCTCCACGATGGTTAAAAAAGCACCTGTCACAAGCAGTTAATTCACTTGAAAATTATATTTAAAAACAAAAGAAGAATTGTTCTATTAAAATGTTTGAACAAAATATTTCATTTTCTGATCTAAAGAAAAAATTTAGATGACTGTCCATCTTTTTTTTCTTCCACTTCTTTGAAAATTAACAAAAGGGAAAGTACATTCTACATGCGCAGAAAGTATTCCTGCAAGCTTTGTATTACAACCCAATGTTTTGACAAGTTAATATAAGAAATAGTCAAATTCCAGTATGACTCATTTTAGACTCCATCCTCATAAGTGTTCAGCACCTGACTGCTTCCCTTGCACAGGTGCAGATATAAGCAACAATTCCCTGAAGGGAGTGATACAAAACAACTTAAGAATCTAGAACCAGTAACAGATCTGTATAAACACCAGAAGCTATAGCATCATATATACATACACACAGAGTAGATTTATAACCACCACAAAATGCTGAGATGATTTTCCGAACGAAAAAACATTGATGATTTCATAATGGTGGGTATTTCCCATATTACCATTACCAATTATTTCACTGAGACATTAAGACCTGCACCAGGAAGAGCAAGCAGGAATTCTACAACCTGTCAAGAGCTTGATCCATGTATTACTGAAAGCATTATGTGTGGTTCTAAGTATTTAAATCTGGCACTTATTACACAAATCCTTCTTCTGAATTTACAGTCTTACATGCAAAGATTTAAAAAAAGCTCTATCCTCAAAGAACATAATGAAGAGGGATGCAAGGGTATCATAATATTTGGGGTTATCTTCTTTAGTTTGTGCTAAGAAACTACAGTCACTGGCATTTGCTAATATGCTGACTGACAAGAGATTTTTTTGGTTTACCCACACCAACAAATCTCTAAAGCAGTTAATAATCTTAACAGCAACAACATGGGTTTTTTTCTGAAAATCACAGTCACTAAATTCTTCTTTAGTTTAAAGGTAATCAATGCAGTACTTCGAGTTTGCCTATTCACACACATATGACACTAAATCATGCCTGTATTCTTCATAACACTCCCTCTTTTTCTTATGTGAACACATCTGTACAAATAGAGCTTAAACTTATTTACTTGTAGACATCAATGTATGCACCTCAATCTGGAATATCATGGTCTAGAATGGTTGTGGAGAGAGGTCAATGAGTTCAAAACAGATATTTGATTCAAAGAAGAAAAAAAATACAAAGAAGCCATGAGGTTTATCCCAAGGAAGCACCTGAAGAACACCATGTCATCACATGCTGTTTTAGTAACTGTCTTTGTTTGGGCTGGCTTGGCCAGTGACAAGATGACAGATGACCTCCCCCACCTCTCATTCCAAGGAGAGGAAGAAGAAAGATATTTTTGAGTTTAGAAAAAGTTAAACTACTTTACTGAAATATTGATAATTAAATAAAAAAGAACTAATGAAAAAAAGAGATACTATATCTATACAAAACCATACCAAGGTCCCAGGGAGATATATCAGCAGGCACTGGGAGAAATTCCAGACTGGTCTCAGTAGGAGACCAGTGGGAACTGGATTCCGGAACACACTAATGAGGACATAAGGTAGACCAACTGAGAGGGTCTTCCTCAGGCACCAGCCATCAAAGAAAGAGAGCCATTGAAGGGAAACCAGCTTGAACCCTTTGATCCCTCAGCTTTTATACTGAGTATGGCAGATGGGATAGGGAATACCCTATTGGTCAGCTTGGGTCACCTGAACTGCCCACTCCTTCTCACAGGTGTAACCCCTCTATGGGGTAAACAACCCAGTCAAGCTGACCCTGGTTGCCACAGCAACAAGTAAGAACAAGAGCATCTCTCAATGAACAGAAAGTTGGCTCTGCTCAATCACAAACCAGGACAGTAACATAATCATCACAGAGGCAAAACAGCTCTAAAACTTGCAGTTTCTCTACGTGGGATTAGAAGTGCTTCTTGTATCTTACCACTTCTGAAGCTAAGTGCTGTTGTTCCTATCAGTTCAAGTTTTCAATTCTCAGAGCAAAAGAAATTAAACCAAACATACAGAGAAATAGCGCAAATTCTGTCACAAGTTATTTTGTCTCATGCAATGAAATCACACGTTTCATGTTTTCTGTTATAGCTGTTTTCATTTCAGCAAGAGAATTCGAGCTGATTTACTATCATCTCCCAGTATTTATAGCATTTCACAATCTTCCTAATCTTCCTTTTCCCTTATTAGAGATCAAAGGAAATGACCATTAACATGCAAATTGTTCATCTGTCCATCACAGACTTTAGGCCAGAGTCATTTACAGATCAAATTTGTTCAAGCAGAAGTTGTGGGAAAGGAAGACAGAAAAACAGGAAGAAGTAGAAATATGATGTGGATATGTGAAAACTGAAGGTAGGAGAGGGGATGTGCTTTACTTCATGATATCCAAATGAATATTTCAGGACCAGGCTGGATGGGGCTTTGAGCAACCTAGTCTAATGGGAGGCGGGAGGGCAGGGGGATTGGAACCAGATGATCTTTAAGGTCCCTTCTAACTGTAACCATTCTATGATTCTACGAATGGAGACTCCAGTAAAAATTTCTGATGCCTAAGGACAGTAGAAAAACTTCTGGCAGATGTTTCCAACACCTTCCACACTGCCTCTCCTCCTTCTCTCTCCCCCTTACCCCCCACCCCTCCACCCCCCTGAGAAAAAAAGACTTCACTTTTTATATTTATACAAATATATTTATCCAGTTCCCTTCAGGTACTGGAAGGCCACTCTAAGATCTGCCAGGAGCCTTCTCTTCTCCGGCCTAAAGAGAACTACATTGAATAACAACCACAGGTCACAACCACATGAGCTGGAGCTGACCACAATAATTATATGAGCTATTTTAAAAATCACCCCTAATTGATTCCAACTTACAAGTTCTCAGTTTTCTACTAAACTTGCACAATGAGCTCACGGCCAATTAATCTGTAAATACCATCTTAAGAGTAAATCTAATTTCTAAATTACTTTCTGTGCAGCTATTTTCCCCCACAAGCTTTATAAAGAAAAGGAGTCATTAATGATTACGAATGTATAACTATAGATTAAGATCTAATAAATCATAATGATACTGAGTAGGACTTCATATTCAAAACATTCATAATGATAAGAAAAGTTAACTGTTCTAAAATCCACAGATGAGAACTGTGAAATCTCTTCTGTGGAACAGAACATTGTTCTGTGAAACAATACTGCATAACCAAACAGGTTAAAAGTTTGGGGGTAAATTAGAGACAAATAGCATAAACTGGCGTTCTTCAGACCACTGGGCTACAAGAGCAAGAGTTTCTAGACAAAAGCATAGTTCTAAGCTTGTCTTATCCGAATTACCTCAACCAGAATTTTACCATCAGCTGAAAAATTCTGTCAAGTTCTTAGGAAATACAAAGTCATAGCAGCAAAGAACGATGTCTCCTTTATCAGGTTAGATATTTGAAGAGGGAGAGTGGCTGACAGGAAGTCTTGAACAGATCAAGATTAATTACAACTTCTAGGAAAGAGCTCAATCCCCTGTTCTTGTTCCAGTCTTAAGAACTAATTAGGCCAGAAAAGTCTGCACAAAAGCTAGAGTAAAAAGCTAGAGTAAAAAGTTGAGATGTCTCTTGGAACACACCATGTTTATTCTTACCTTTTTCTGAGAGTTTATAGTTCTGATCAGGTGACCCTCTGTATCATTTAGACTTATCTGACAATCAACCTCAGCTGCCATCTGATCACAGCTGCCACATCTGAAAGGAAGATACAGAATATCTACCTGCTAATACTGCTGATTTTCTATAGAAACTGTGGCCAAAACAAATAAATTTCTTTAAAACATTAAGGAGAGTTTTAATAACTCTAGTAGCTATAAAAATAAAACTTAACTTTATACTGTTAAAATCTTCACAATAATTCATAGCAAGGTCCACACAAAGGCTCTGATCTTACAAGTTGACCTGTGCACAAGGTCATATTTAAGGATAAATCAATTTAAAATTAAGCACAATGGGTAGACTTACTTTCTCACTGGTTATTAATCTCAAACCATCTTCCCTAACCACCCTTGTGAATGTGTCCCCTGCAGGAAAAGAGAAATGGGGGAGTCGGGGGATTGAGGGAGGAAGGAGTGTGTAAAGAAGAGTACATTAGAGAAGACATGAAATCCATCACACCATTTATCAAACAGTAAGGTAACCAGCTACATAGTTTTCACTTTAGTATTTTAAATCTGCACTGGAAATGGTAGTTCCTAAGAAAAAATAGCACAACATAGGTTGGCCAAACAATAACAAAGAAAGTCTGTTTATATGTTATTAGACCCCTGAGGTCTTAAAGGACAGTATCTTTTATACCCTGAAGGGAGAACAGAAATGTTTATAAAAACCCAATCAAACAAACAAACAAACAAAAAACCCTACTGAAAAAAATGTAGCTGTACTGTGAAAAGTGTATTTATTCTCCCTCCTCTCTCAAATAGCAGCACTGCTACAGGTCTCAGCATTTAAAGCCCCGGTGGCAGGAGTAGCCATGACTTAAGACAGGATCATAGTTACTAGATGGGCTGGGCTGCAGAGGCTACGCTTCCTTACGGTCGCACAGGATGCCCTTCAGGGTAACCAAGTTAGCCTCTGCCCCACTGTTATATGTGGAGTTCTTCCCTATCAGCTGGCTTCACTAACAACCCAACAGTTTGCTCTTAAGTGAAATGAAATTTTGGCAATCTATCATATGGATCAGTGCTCAGAGTCTCTGCCCATGGGTGCTGTTGGGCTGAGCCAGGCAGTTGTCTGGGGAGCAGCTTGCTTGGCTTTTGTCTACCCCTATTTTATGTACGACACTGTTTTATTGACTTGTGCTGCAGTGCAGTGTTTGAGGGTACCATATGCCATGGCAGACCAGAGGATCTTGCAGGACTGAGTTTCTAACTCAAAATGCCTTGAAGTGAATGGTGTTAATCTTCCTCAAGGACTAACTGTTTGGCCAGGTTACAGGGAGCAATCTCCTCTCTCTTCAACCTTAGTGAGTACTTTAATATTGTCATCAATCCCTGTCTTGGCCACCAAAGGAAGAACTTCCAGACAATAGTGCTCCAGTTGTTGAAAGTCCTCAATAGGAGTCCATCACCAGAGGGAACCTCCAGCTAGTAGTGCTCCAACTGTGAACATCTTGGATGGGATTTTGTTGCTGGGAGAACCTCCAGCTGGTTGTGCTCCAGAGGTGAAGGTCCTAGACGATATCCAACATGTCCATGGCACAGTAACTGGATAGGAAGAACGTCAGGAGTAGTGGAACACCCAAAGACTCAGCAGAAGAAAGTGGCTTGGTGCTTCCTCTGAAGAGCCCTACTAACATTGGTAGCCATTTTCCATAATTTGCGAGCCACAGAGACCATTTTTCGTCTTTGAGTATATATAAGCTAGATCTGCAGGGTTGTTCATGACCTGTGCAAACCCTGTAGGAAGGACAGTAGGTAGGACATGAAAAGGGAACTCTATAGCCATGATGTGTCATTTCAGCCCACTGACATTAACATACCAACTTTAGTTAGCTGAACAGGCTACCTTACTTGAAAAGAACATGCAAATTATGCGCGTTCAGTAAATGGACTGGAATTTCAAGGTTAGAATGCTTACTTTCCTGTTACTGTTCGTTCCAGGAAAATGTGCATTATTTAGTAATGGGATTTTTTCACAAATGAATTCATTTTATATTACATTATTAGGAACCAAATTGGGGGTGTGTATATTTTATGTACACATATATGCACACAACATACAAGAAACATTTTTTCACACAGTTAATACAGTTCATAAATTTAACACGAACCCTCTCATGACCAAGCCCAGGTGTTGGGCAACTCTAGGGATGCAATGAAACATAACAGAAATGTGTTTTTCATTTCTTATCCCACTTTAAAGCCTGGAATATAACTCTCAGCCCTGGACCTCCTTTCATCTCCTTACTTGCAATCAGCAAGAAGGAGAGATCTAAAATCCTGCCCATTTCATAGATTCTCTCCAGCACTACCTTCTCCCTAAGACCACCTCAGAAGACAGCATTCACATAGGCTATGTGGAGCCAAACACGAGACTTCTGTGCTTGTTGCACTACATACAACCATCCCAAATTATTCACTGCGTATCTGATGAGGAAATTTCTTTAGCATCCTGAAAAATCTGAATAAACCCTGGTAAGAGACTGAACTGACACTATTGTGTCTTCTGTGAGAAAGGCAGATCCTGTGCTACCCTATAGATGACATGGGTTTCAGACAAAAGGTGAAATTGCCAATTTGCCAGTTTGACTTACTGGTGCTCAGCATCCCTTGGCCTTTAAGCAAAAAATTAAGAGAAAAACTGGTTCAGAATAAGACAGCATGTTTGAATATATTACAGTTATCAGAAGCTTGAGCCATGAAGGCCAGTAATGCAAACAAACTCCAAAGATGAAAAGAATTTTCTGAATCTAACTTAGCGGTCACCAATGTACCCAGGTAGGCATTTTGCACTACTGACAGAGGAAGTGCATCAAAGACGGTTTATGAATCAATAAACAGTTTCTAGCACATTAAAAGCTTTCAATATAATTATTTATTGTATTTTTACACTACGGGATTCTTTCGTTCTTGGATAAAGCACATTCTATAGAGGCAACTGAAGTCTATGCTTCCCATATTTCTTTATCAAGTCACTGTCACTTTATCACAATATACATCTAGTCCTGTTTTGGAAAATGGGAATTGTTTGTTTGTATTTCAAATGGATGAGAAAAGCATAAAAAGCTTTGAACGTATCTCATAGGCATATTGGCCCACACTACTTCACTAAAAGTCCTCCAAGTTCAAAACTGACTGCCAAGGCTGCATACATGACATTTGCTATTTCAGTTCCTATGGGAGGGTCCAGATAAGATCCTTATGGGTAAGGAATAATGCTAGACAATCTCTAGCCAAAGATTTCAGAGAATTTACTTTTTGGACGTACTGGCAATGGCCCTGATCCAGTGAAGAGCGAAAGAACATAATTTAAACACTTTGCTAGATCAGAACTGTAGCACAGAATGGAAGAGAACACAAATATCTGACTATTACAAAGACTGAAAGGAGGAACACACAAGCACAGTTAAAGTTTAGAACTACAGTCAGTTTTTCCTACAGTAAATCCCATGTTCCCGTGTATGCGCTCCTTTACCCACAAGAAAAATTAACAGCAAAGTGTCAGGGTATGGATGTAGTCTCAAACACAATCCCTTTGTGCTACTGAGTCCCTCTCTGTAAAATTCCCTCTTACCGCTTTTAGTGACATTTTCTGCCCAATTGCGTTTTAGCTTAAGCATCTATACATCCACCACTAGATAAAGTCAATCTGCAGATACACCACAGGTGATGAGTTGCAGATCAAGAATGCTGAAGCAACCGAGGCACCAGCCAGAGCTCCACACAGAGCCAATTCAACTCTCATTGAGTTCATTAGCTCCAGCTGCATCCCAGACCACTGCAGATTCACAGCCATACAAGTACTTCAATGCAACATGGCATACGAACGCGTCTCATAGAGCTTGCCCAGTTTATCCCTATGCTGTGCTCCCAGGAGAGCTAGGCAACAAAGTCCAGATGGATTTGAGAGGGTCTGGGATAGCGTTGGTGCTATTAACGCCAGACTGGATTCAGTCAGAGGCCCTTGATTGGGCACAGCACAAACCCAGCTTGGACCCAGAACTGTAGCTGAGCTCACCTCTTGTGCACTGTGGAGCACAGCAAGTGAATGGTGCTGCTGGATTCAGGATGAATCGGTTCCTTCAGCTTAGCCCAACCACGCTGAGAAGAGCAAGAAAGCTGGGGAAGTATGTAGAGCACAAGTCCCATGAGGAGCAGCTGAGGGAACTGGAATTGTTCAGCTTGGAGAAAAGGAGGCTGAGGGGAGACCTTCTTTCTCTCCACAACTACCTGAAAGGAGGTTGTAGTGTGGTGGGGGTCAGTCTCTTCTCCCAGGTAACAGGCAATGGGACAAGAGGAAACGGTCTCAAGTTGCACTAGAGGAGCTTTAGATGGGATATGGGGAAAAATTTCTTCACTTAAAGGGTTATTAAGCATTGGAACGGGCTGCCCAAGGAAGTGATTGAGTCACCAACCCCGCAGGTATTTAAAATGGTTGTGTAAAATGATTCTATGAGACTATGCAGTCCAGCCTGAGCGTGGACACTGGCTGCGCTGGGTTCCTTAGCACTCCTGGTAACAGGAACTCAGTGTAGACACCCCCAAACAGGCACAGATCTGGTTCAGCAGGACTTCACACTCTGCTTTGGTTCTGTAGGGTAAGAAAGCAGCTGGGCTGCATCCAGGCTTGTCCTCAGTGCTGGATGTTCCAGACTCCCAGTATCTCCTAATGAACTAATCAGACATCGTTGCAACATACCCTTTAGCTCACATCAGTGTTTCCACAGGGCTCCCCTCCCCAGCATCACTTACGCTACTTTGCTGGGCCTCCTTTGTACAGGATCCAGCCCTCCTGAGTCCAGGTGCAGCTCCCAAAGAGAACACATTACAGAAAGGTAAGAGGTGAAGACGTAAAAAAGACTGAGCCCGAGGCATAAAATCATCACAATACCGGTGCAAAAGAAACCCCCAAATTAGCAGAAGGTACTCCAGGTATCTCAGAACAGATATGCTGTGATTGCATTATACACAGACCATCTTTATATCAAGATGCCAGCGCACCAGCCTGGTTCTTTCACATCTAAAGCATTTGGTTACAATGAGTTATAATTTGTTATAACAATGTTAATAAATTAAAAGCACAAAGGGGCAATTACAATCCCATTAAAACATTCTGTAATTTTGGAAAATTAATGTTTCACTAAGTCTTCATTTTTATGGATAAATTGAGTCAGAACTGTGCTGTTCCTACACTGTGCTAACTAGTACCAGTGCTAAGCTTTTTTTGGAACCATATGGAAAGCTATCTTTTTTTTTTTTTTTTTAAGTAGGATTCTCATCACTTTGTTTAATATCACTACACATTACACAGGCTAATATTTACAGATGGTTTCATCTAGGAACTGTGGATCAACAGACTGCAAGGCAATAGGTAGTAACTATTCATTCACAAAGGCAGCGTTGGGAGCTACCTGACAGAGGGCTGTGCAGAACACCAGGAAGCTCTCCTGCTTCTAATCCTTCATATGACTAAGTGGCCCTTTGGGACTTTGGGAAGTCACATAGGGCCAAACTGCAGCAATATCAAACTGAAGCATGAGAAGTTTCTGAATTACACACCAAAAAAAAAAAACCCAAAAAACCACCCCAAGAAATCCCCCCTCAAAAAAAAAAAAAATCACAGGATTGGCTTCAAAAGTCACAAGATCTTTTCATGTTATATTGTAGGTTTATTTTATTTGTCTCCTGGTGCTTCTCCTTCAAGTTTCAGTCAATTCAGACTTCAAAAGTTTTCATTATGGTCACTAAATATAGAACAAATATCTATTTGATCAATGAAAAGGGATATTCAAAAAGTATGACATCATCCCTAGGTCCTTCACAGAGACATCGAGCATTTTAAGTTTCTCAGATGAGTTTGGAAAGCCTGCAGCTTTTAAACTTTCAAAACAGGCAGTCTCAGATTTTTGTATATTGACCACACTCCCAGGGAATAAAACGCTTCACCCTCGGGCAGCTAAAGAGAAGAGTTTTCAAGAGCACTCGGCACACAGCGTCTGGCACCCTGTTTCCATGCAATCCTTCTCCCAGCATCTCCAGAAGGGTGTCACTCAGCTGCAGAGAAGAGCACCAGAACGATCAGAGACTGGATTCCACGGGGAAAAGATTAAAGGAACATATTAGCTTCAGCACCAATAAAAAAAAAAAAAAAAAAAAAAAAAAAAAAAAAGAGAACATGGTAAGGATCAGTAAAATCAGTGTCAAAAAGGTGAATGTTGAAGTTGCTCCCTCCTTCTGGCACAAGAATTAGGAGGTGCCAATTATAATTATCGGCTGGCAGATTTTTCAAGCAACTGGACCGAGTGTTTTGTTGATGGGACACTCAGCAAAACCGTGGAACTCATTGCCACGGGGCACCCCTAAAAAATAAGAGAACCGAAGCTTTGGCGCAGAAGGGTCCCCGGGGGATGGCCATCAGACACTAGTCACTGCCACCTGCGAGCCAGACAGCCCTTTCACGAGTCCACCCCTCAGGTGCTGGACCAGGGCTGAAGAAAGAAAGTAGAAGCAGGGCTCCCTCTCCACTGTCCCCGGTCCCGAGGGGCGCAGGGTACGCGCCCACATGACCCAGCTCCCGCCTCCAGACCCCTTCCCTTGGCTCTTGGGTTCAAAGCCCACGGTCGCCACGGGTTGGGAAGGGGTGTGCTGGGGAAGAGGAGGAAGGTAGGGAGGAGGAGGAGAGGATGGGGGGGGGTGCGAGGGCGCGCACACAGGCGCGCTCCCGCGGGCGGGCAGCTGGAAGTCATTGCCCGGGAGATTGGCGTCCGCGTTGCCATGGCGACCGCCCGGGCGGCGCCAGCTGGGCCGCAGTGTGAATGGGTGATGTCACGCGCCCGGCGCCGGCCAGTCTGGGCCGCCCGGGCCCCGCCATCAGCTGGAGGGGGGGGAGAGAGCGGGACAATCCCACCACCACCCCCATAACGTAGCCACACGCACCCCACCGCCACGCGTGATGGGGGGGGGGGTTAGGTTGCGGCTCGCCATCCTCTTGCCCCCCCTCTCTTCCCCCAGCTCCCCCCCCCCGCAAAGGTTGTCGCCCCGGCCCTGCCATCTCGCCGCTGTGTGAACTGGGGATGTCGGCCCTGTCCCCTGGCCATGCCCCCGCAGCCGCTTTTAGGGCGAAAAAACCCAATATATATAAAAAAAAAAAATAAAAAGGGAGTTCTTTCCTGCAGGAAAAGGAACCGAGGGGCTTTTTCACTGTGCTCCAGGCAAGGGTTTAGAAGCCCTGCCAGCCCGCCCAGGCTCCCCCCCCCCCCCCCCCCCCCCCCCCCCCCCCCCCCCCCCCCCCCCCCCCCCCCCCATTCAGCCCCGAAGTTTCCCACTGCTTTCCAGCAACGAGATTCCCACACTGCAGAGCACACTGCAATTACATTTACAATTTAGCCGGTTTCCGTAAAAACATCCTCTCCGGCTTGCAATGAGCATTTACGTCGCATATGAAATTCTTCATCGCTTTCCTACTCCAGCTCTTCACGAGCGGATGCTGTTTTAAGTGAGGGAGTTAGGCTCAGAATGGGAAAATCAGATTCATGTAGGTTGTTATTTCCGTGGATCCACTCTTTACATTCATTTCAGTGGGCTCAGGACAAAGACCTCTCGGCAAATGCCACTGTAGACGTTTTGTGACCCAGCAGGAGATTCGGGTTGGGTTGAAACACAAATTTCTCTCAGTTTAAAGCCTTAAACTGTTGCAGAGCGCAGTGGACGAACTGGCCCCCCAGTCCCTCAGTGAGAAACTACAGCTCCTCTTTTATCATCATCACACAGCACCTCTAGCTGTGGGCCTCAGAGCCTGCATGCATGGGAGCCCTTCCAGGCTGAGGAGGAGGAGATGTGACATTAGGTTTCTCCATCAGTAAAATTTTCGAGCAACTTAATTACACAGTTTTGTGTTTTACTTTGCTTGGCATTTGCTGAGTAGCTGTTTGTGGTCGGGCAGGTGGGATGCTTCCAGTGGTTTTCATTGTAATTCCGCTTATTTTAATCCTTCTGTTAATAAACTGGTTTGGTGCATAAATTCTCAGGGAAGAAAAGGAGGTTGAGTCCAAACTTTTAGCAATAATTACAACCTCTTGCAGTCACACAGGAGCCTTCAAAGGCAGGAGGAACTCTTGCTGAAATGTTACCCATTGGCTTGCAGACCCTTTTAGCCAAACTTTGTAGCAGCAAAGGCTCAGCCACCCAAAGAAGCAAAAGCAGCAGCATGACAGGAGACACCTGGGGAGCAACACCCCCTTGACACAGGGCTGAGGTGGGCTAAAGGCCCTGTGAGGATGGGACGCAGGCTCTCCGGGACCAGCCACTGACGGGGAAGACAGGGAGGGAAGCCATGCATCCCAGCCCTGACACTGAGAATGGATTTTTAAATCAATTCAAGCAGTGCAGATTCTGTCTGTGGGCAAGGTGAAAGCTAAACCCCCTGCAAGAGTCTGCGTGCAAAGGGACCTTGCAGTCAGTGTGACATAGTAGGAGCAATGGCATCATTCATGGGTGGACAGTTAGGCATGTACGAATTCCTGCAAACACTGATTTATCTGAGGTCAATCCGTATACACGCATGGTGCAGGATCAAATATTCATTTTTCTCTACTTTTGCAGGACACTCTGGAAATTGGAGGGTGGCAAGTAAACTGAGTTTATGTAAATATGATTTTGGTGTGAGGCTCAAGTTAAATCTTTCCGATTTTAACTGCTCGATACGATGTTTAAATCTAAGTGACCTGTACCCTTTAAAATCTTACTGGGA
Source organism: Scolopax mira (assembly GCA_004320125.1). Taxonomy (NCBI): domain Eukaryota; kingdom Metazoa; phylum Chordata; class Aves; order Charadriiformes; family Scolopacidae; genus Scolopax; species Scolopax mira. The sequence continues at coordinate 97,582 of BJBW01003204.1, read as the reverse complement.
TTTTAACACCACATGCTTTTGATGACTGCTTAAGGGAAATTATTCTGCGAACAATCATTGTTAGTCACCCGTCTCCATTAGGTATATTTTCAGTAAACCAAATAAATTCCAGCTGGTGGGGGAAGGGAGAGAGTGTCCTGAGAAACTCGCTCCTCTGCTCCCATTGATCATCACCTGCGCTGGACTTCATACAGCAGTTTAATCCTATTCTCTCCCTCAAAGGTTTCAAGCCTCTGCAAGATCCTGACTGCTAGGGAACAAAGACTGGTATGTGGTTCCCTCAAAGGTCAGTCATTAACCTGCTCCAACAACAGTTTTAGGAAGATCAAGGCAATGAAGAAAAACTAAGAAAAAGCACTTTCACTTTGGAATGAATTGTTCAAAATGCCCTTATACATTCAGTTTTATTCCCTTTCAGCTCTGCACTTTTTAGTTCCTGCACGTATTTATTTCTCATCAAGAATAATGGCAAGATTTGCTCTCCCAGAGATTTGACCTTAAGTTTATTCTAGCCACAACACTATAGACCATTTCATCAATTATGAATGTACTCATGTGTATAGAGGAACTGGAAAGCCAGCTCAGTAATGCTACCTTGTTCTGGAGACTTACCCTTATAAATAAATTAGGGGCACATCTTTATAAAATACCAAAAAGAAATAGAAGATGAAAAAGAGAAGGGGAGGGAGAAAGAAAGAGGAAAAGAAAGAGAAAGAAAGGAAGAAAGAGAGAAAGAAAGAAAAGAAAGAGAGAAAGAAAAGAAAGAGACAAAGAAAAAGAAAAGGGAGAAAGAAGAAAGAGAGAAAGAAAAAGGGAGAAAGGGAGAAAGGGAGAAAGAAAGAAAGAAAAAGAAAGAAAGAAAGAAAGAAAGGAAGGAAGGAAGGAAAAGAAAGAAAGACGGGGAAAAAGAAAGATAGAAAACCTAGAAAGCCACATTTTTCAAAAGATAAAAGAACTGAAGCTAATATCAAATGTGTTTTCTCTGTGATTTGTATTTTCTGTGCATGTGTGTCTGCATGTGAGACAATACACTGGACCTGCAGTAGCCAGACTATCAATAAGACATTTATTTCCATAAGTTATTGATGACCCTTTAGCTCACAAGTGACAGGCCAAAGTAGAGCCACGAGCAACTTCTGAAAGGTCATCAATAACAACTGAAAATAAATGTTTTATCCAGAGCCTGCCCATTGTGTGTCCTGTTTATGCAATGCCAGTTTAAGTTTCATCTGGCATAGTTTTTAATGGGCTGTAACTACTCTAGTTCTTGTCTGAAGCAACCAGGTGTTCCAGCAACAGAGGAAGGAGGACACACACGCAAACATACGTCCCCACTTGCTTGTTCACACACTTCATGGACCTTTTGTCAGATGCAGAGGTAAAAGCATGCATCTCTCAGCACATCAGGATGAAACAGTATCCTGAAGAGTGAAAGGAGAGACTGCCACCTTACTAAAACATGAAACACCGTGGAGAATCCTGATGCTCCAAGTGTAAGATCATTCAGAAGAAAGAAGATACAGAGGGGACAGGGAATAAAAAAGGAGAAGCTGAGATGCATGGTTGTAAATAAATCATACCTCATACTAAGATTACAAATACATAATATTCTATTAATGTGTTTCTAATAATAATTCATACCTTACTGCAAGGAAGATTGATGCATTGTCTGTGTTAAGGAGTTCCTGGAGGCAAAAGAAAGCTCTTTTTGTCTGTAAGAAGTTTCTTACTTCCAGTGGAAAAAGACTGTAATGGACACTAGATACAACGCACTGGGGACTAAAAATTTAATTTGAATAACCACCACCAGTAACTTCAATGTCTTTTAATTAAATTTTTGTATATAAAATTTTCGTATTCTTTTCATTTATGTTTTTTTTAAAAAAAATATTGTTTCGAGAATCAATTTTCATGTGCTCGAACTATTTCAAGAAGTTGGTCTGAAACAAGCTAATGACTTTGCATCCAGTTGTGAAACTTCTGTTCACTTGAGCAGTCCTTATACCCTCATCTTTACACAGCCAAATAAGCTCATTAACTTCAAGACAAACTTTCTATATAAGAAAGGATTTGTGCTGCTTTTCAAGTCAATTTCTCCATTGAGGTAAATTAAGAGATTTGCTTGAGTAAAATATATCAGTGCTTTAAAGTGCTGAAAGAACATGTTAGTAGAGTAAAAATTACCAAAATAAATGTCATTAACACTTCAAGGTAACTGTGTGGAAACATACTGGTATTGAAGACAACTTGAAATAGTTACTTAGCATAAGCTGTGTGATTACCCAAAATATTCTTATATATGCATATCATTTAACTTTAAGAAAACAAAGTCTAAACTGTAAGAGAATTTGCATGTTGAAGCATTTTTAACAGCAATTTTGAATATTTCTTTAAAATACTTCTGCAGAGTTTGCCCCCTGCACAAGAAGCAAAAACATGAAGAATTGCTATACAATTACTCTAAAATGGAAAATAACATTCATTCCCATTTCTTAAAAGGGAAAATTAGTAAGTCACAGAATATACTTAACTGTGAAGAATTGCAGTTCATGGATCATTGTCCAACATTCTCCTTACATCCATCTTTCTTTTTTTCTGCATCTCCAGACATTTGTACTCAGCAATGTATATCTTCATTTAAATTCCATGTGCTACACAGTGGTTTTCATTAGACAATCCTGTTGTCCCAATAAATATATATGGTCGTTTTAGTACATACTATTGCTGGAATTCAGGCCTGTGAGTGTGACCCTCTCTGCCTAAAGGAGACATTACCTGTTTTGATTTTTTTCCTTGCTCTCTAAACATGACATCCTGCAAGAGCTGAATCCTGTCAACAAAAGCTGAGGACTCTTGTTTTCTTAAGCAACAACTTTCTCAGAAGCCATGCAGGCTATAAAAATGATCACAGAAAGCATCCTACCACCAATTAATAGAAAATTCATCTTTTTAGCAGACTGCTTTTTCAAATATACTCGAGTACTCAAGCAAATGAAAACAGAACTATGATCTTATAAATGATTTTGTATTATTCTACTGTTTCTTCGGCAGGGTGGAAGGGAAGAATGAGGAAAAAAGACTTTTGCTTCTGTTACTAAATGCGTGCCATAGCCTCACATGTTATGGCAACAGGAACAGTATAGCAGGTAAATAAATAGATAATAATAGGGTTACACAGAATTCAGCATGCCTTGGAAGTGCACGGCATGGCCCACGAACAACTGTGGTCAGGGGACTTGAAGATCCTTGGAAAAGCTTCTCCCTCAACACACACAACCACCAGACTTGAATTTCTAGTTCTTTCCAGATGCTGTTCCCAGCAATGACACCAGTATGACTTGAAGCAAATCAACAACCAGCATTTTCTGTAGCGCTTTAAATACTGGTCAGGCAGTCACCAGCATGAAGCAAAATGCAGAACTGTAAATTAATATTTGACAAGCAGGTGACACCTGAAAGTAACACTGATGCACAAGAGTACTTTGAGGACCAAACGACCACAGTCGCAGAAAACATCAGTGCATTTGCACCAATGGAGGGGAAGCGAAGGTCTCTCCACCGACCCTGGATGTCCCTCCGCTGTGGGAAAGGCTGTCTTCACAGTCGGAGAGAGAGGCAATTTCTTCTTTTAATTAAAAAAAATAATATAATATAAACCCCAAAGACTTTGAAGAATTCCTTAAAACACTCCTGGAGAAAAAAATAACAAGCGTGTTAATATTAGCTTTCAAATTTTAAAATGTTGTTTTAGTGCAAAGTATTGCTATTGTTTCTGCTGGGCTTTTTTGTGGCACAAACTTAGACTGCTTTTGCTGATGAAGCTCTTCGGCTCCCCTGAAAATAAATACCAGTATCATTGGTGTAATGATAACATATGCAGATGAGCATGTACACATCCAGATACTTATTTAATTTAGGTCGATTTGCTCATTGTCCCTGAAGGCTGTATTATTTGTGTGATTATAGAGCTCTCAATGCAAACTTGTAACAAACATGAAAATAATATAAGGCGGTATCATACCATCAGTTTTCGGGCAGATTAGCTGAGGATTTCTCTCCACAAACAAAGGGCATGACATTGCACATAAATCTGATCTAAATCTATACAAAATAAAATTAAAGTTAAAGTTAAGACTCCAAATTCAATCTGTTACTATGTAACTCAGTTTAATGTAGTGTTCCTCAGGAAGCTGCTCCAAAGACTCCTAAATTATTTTCCCCTTCCCCAGAACAAGCCTCTCGATTGCTTCTATTTGGACCACACTGCAGAAGGTTGTCACCATGAGTTATCTTTCTTGCCACAAGCTTGCTTTAGTCAACGCAGAAATTTGACATTACCCAACAAACCCAGTGTCTCTGGTCACCTGAACAAAGGAACCTTCTTAAATGACATTAGCCTTCAGCCAATGTACAGCCACCAGCAAAATGCCAGGGTGTCTGTCAGTGACATACCAATGCTGTCTGCTGCCACAGCCTCTCAAAGGCACAGATTTCTACAACGTAGCCATGCTGGAGGCAGCAGAGCAAGAAAAGCTCTTGTAGATACTAACCCCATTACAGTATTATTATTTTTTTATTTGTTCTCTCCATTAATCAAGGTAAAATATTTCTTTATGCATTTATTTCCACATTGGTGTGAAAAAGAGCTTACGTAAGCACCAAGCCATGGAGAAGGGTGGTTTTTTTTAATATATTCTTCATCTCTCCAAAATGTTTGTTGTCACATGATTTTTTTGTAGCATCTGAAGCTGAAGGAAAGCTTAACGAGGTGGGTACCACTATGATGCTGTCATTAGAAGGATGCTCTAAACTGGACAACTACAAGAACATGCAAAAAAAGAAGTCTCTTTTGTCTGTGAAGAGCTGTTGTGAGCCATCAACAAACATTTTTCTTTTTAGTTTATATTAAACTTCGTGCACAGGGGGCAATGGGGAGGTGAAGGTTTTCTCATGAAACAGAAAATTCTGGTATGAGCATAGAGAGTGGTCACAACCAGAGTAAGAGCCAGAGAATGAGAAAAAAGCCCCCACGTTAAGTGAAGCATGTGAGTTGTACTTAGATTTTGGATTTGAGGAAAATAGAGAGAAAAGTACCGAAGATGACTCGTGCTATTTGAGGAAAGGGTTTATGTTAAGATGAGTTTGGAAGAGCTCTTATGATGAATTGTCCCTGGTGTGGAGTGGTGCCAGAAGACCAATGGATTTCAGTCTGTTGGTAGTCTGCAGAGTGTGAAGTGACTTCTCTGTGCTCCTAGAATGCCTGATGGATCTTCCCATGTCCATTCTGAGGACCTACAGGGCATCACTGCAGAGCAACCCACAGTGTCACCTCCAGCCTTGTGTCCAAGGGGACACAGGCCTGTAGAAATAATAATCCAGTAAAGGATTTACATGTTCTTTCTTCCATCTCACTCCCTCACCCAATTTTTCATTTCATATCGCTATTCCCTGTTGCCAAGAGTAGTTTATCTATGGTGTTTGATAAGGGAGCACTAAACACATTATAGTGCTATTTTAAATGACATCACAACTAACTAGATATTTTAATTGAAGGTAAATAACCAACATTATTGCCATTTGAATGATAGCAATAGTGGAGAGTAATGGCACCATTGAGGAATCAATTGCTATTTCCCTCATAAACCATAAACCATTCAGAGATTTATAATGCTTTTTTAATGATCAGCCCTTCTAGATGTTGAGCAGCTCCTCAGAGATCCTGAGTCTTCTGGCTGCTTGCTGAAGTCAACAGGAATGAGGGGCAGGGGGTCTCAGTATCACATACCTTTGTGCCCACCAGGATGAAACCTGTCACAGCAGTTAGCAGCCTCAAGCAAAGGAAAGCTTGGGGTTTTGTCACACTGCTTTGATACGGTGTGCCCCAAGCCCCAAAACAGGGACACTTGACTCAACCACTGTTTCATAACCTGTTTAAGAATAAAAATGCATTGTGCATTTGTGTGCATTTCATGCCCTCTTAAGGTAGGTATAGCAAGTAACCTTGTGTAAGAAACCACGTTGATTGCTTGCTTCCCTCTGCATACCTAAATGTGTTCCCTTCACATTTTATCTGTCCTGAGACTATTTTAACTAATGTGGTAGTATCCAATGCACCAGTTGGTTCAGTGCCATCATATCATGCACAAACACCTGTGGATCCAGAGTGCTGGCACAGGAAATGTCCCGTGTTCTGCACTTGGAAGAACTGTCCCCCTTCCCTGGTGCCATCACCCAGAGGCAGTGTCAATCTCTCATGTTTATTTTTTCAGCTGGAGTCAAAGGCATATTCATATACTCAGACCTGTGCTGACAAATTCATCTTACATTTCTCATTCTCATTAAGTTAAATAGGATTATCCTCATGACAAAGGGGAAAACAAGGCCAGTTGTTAAATTTTCATTTTTAACTTGCTTTACTTTGGTTTTGAATCAAAAGCAACTTTTTGAAGCTCCAGAGAGCATCTATGTTGTGATCTCTTTTAATGCACTGAACTGGTCCATTCAAGCATTATCAAAGATCTTGTGATAATATTGCAGGAGCTAGTTACAATGGAAATCAATCTTGACTCTGGATGTGGGAAGAGAGCACTGAAAAAGCCATCAAAGACAGATGAACTCCTCCACCTAGCCAGGAAAGGACCACATGCACAGAATTCATTTTAAAAACCCAGACTTGGTCTGGTGAAAAACAGGAGCATTAATCCCTATATACTCATCTCATGAAAAATACTGCTTTTTAACAGGACACAAGCATGAAGAGTAGCCACTGTCCCTCTCCCTTGTGTACATCTTCAGGGATGAAGACTTTCACTATGCCTACCTCCATCACTAATACTCTGGTGTTTTCAACCCATTTCTAGAGCAACCCACTTAGCATCTGCTGCGCATCCAATCTAAATTTTGAAAAAGCAGCCAACCCAACCTGCTCCCACTTAAGTCAATGACAAAACTCCCATTGACTTCAAGGAGAGCAAAAGCAGACCAGTTATTTAGAGGGAATTGGTGCCTATTGTTCAGCCGAGCATGTCGGACTAGCATGTATCAACATCATGAGTATCAAAGGGAGTTACTAGAGGAAATCCCCTGAATATTTATGCCGCAGTCGGAGGGGAGGGCTGTTTTTCCCTCTCCCACATACCTCCACTGTGATATCGTAGCTACACGAACAGACACAGTCATCTTGCAACTTCCAACAATGCTTCCAGATTTCCTTTTGTGCTCTCTGTGGTGGAAGTAGCCCAATGGAAAAAGAGGTCTGTGGCATATGGTGGTTCCTCACGGGTTTCCAGAAATACTGAGTCATTCTTCAAGAACCAATGTGGTGTCCGTGGATTTGTTGTAGTGCTGCTGCAGTGTGTGTGCACGCCTGTACACACAAACTCTGTATGCGTTTGTGTGTACAGAAAATAATCTGTCCAAATCGGCTTTGCAAAAGCTAAAGGGGAACCAGTGACATACCGGAGTTTCCCATAGATTTCCAGTGAGATCAGACAAGCTCCCAGGAGGGGTCTGGTACAAACAGAGCAACCCAATATTACAGTGTATCTAGTTTCATGCAGATTTTAATTAAACGGGACTAGGAAGATTTGAGTCTGCATGCTCATCATAATTTACAAATCTTTTTATTTTAGCCAGCACATCAACTCTCCCTATTACCAGGACTCTGGGAAACAAAATGTAACCATAATGTATGCTTTAAGGCCCATATACATTTCTACCTCTCGAGACACAGAGACTGCAGGGAGTGGAGTTTCACATAATAAGAGCAACGGCTGCGGCAGAACTGGGATCACCCAGCCCATAGCTAATGGAAATACACTTTCCCATCCCATCGTCACGATGCAGCACACAAATCTAGACCTCACTCAGGCAAAGATTGATGCCACGTTTTGTGCTGAGGGTCCAGCTGCCACGGGTGGCACCGGTAACCTGGGACAAAATAAGGAAAACAAGAATGTGAGTATTTGTAAACAAAGACTCAAAACATATGTTTTTAAAGGGAGAGAGGGAATGAAAGTGTGCTTCATGCTACACTTCAGATGACCCAGCTTCGCCGCTCATTCAAGTTCTGGGTTTGACAGCTTCCCACTGTATCCTTTATACATCACCCGTTGTGACTAAGCATCGAGGGGACATGCAATCATTAATCACCATTATGGATTTCTTCCCTTCTGTTGGGTTTGACTTACAAGCTCGGGAGCAGATCCTGCAGCCTTTACTCCTTCCTGCAGCCCTTTGCCCAAGCAAGGAGAGAGAGCTCAAAGCGCTGCAGCATCTGTAGCATCAGGCACCCGAGGTTCCTACACCAGGGTCCCATTCAGATACCCAATGGCTCTCAGTCCTTAGAGGGAGTTAAAGGAAAGTTTGAACAGCGCCTTATTAAATTAAAAGGTTACAATCTGCCATGAGATGACTTAAGCAGGACTCCGGGAGTATGTGTCTGTTAATTTTAATGCTGTGTCTCAAAAGTACAGAACTCTGGACATTTCCAGCATCATATTTAAAACATGGTACATCTACTAATACGTGATCTGGTGCATTAATGGACCAAATTAAGTTACAGGTATGAATTTTACATAAAACGGATTAATATTATATGTCATGGAGGAATTTTAAATACTCCATCTCCATGCATTTTTAATAGTTATGTGCTCTAATTTAATGTTCCCCGGCATTGCTTTGCTTGAAGTCCCTGAGCCCCTCTCCTTCCCCATCTCTCCCCACCCCCTAGAAGTTTTGCTCGGGATTTTTTCCTGCCTTAAAACCGGCGTCCCGAAGTCCCTCGAAATATGTGTAAAGCCGGGGGGGGGGGATGGGGGGGTGGGAGGGGTAGGGAGAGGGGGGGCGGGACGACGACTGGGTCGCCGATACCCAGAGGATTAAAAACGCGTTTCAGGACGCGCGGAGATGATGCCAACCCACCCCCGGGGGGCACGGGGGGTGGGGCGGGGGCGGTGGTGGTGCGGAGGGGCGGCCGCCTTTCTCCGGGCGGGCTGCGGGGAGCGGCGCCGGGAGCCGCCGGGCGGTGGATCGCCCTCCCGCATTCCCGCAGTCCTTCCTCCCAGGGACCACCTTCCTCCTCCTCCTCCTCCTCCTCTCCGCGGGGGTCAGTGCCAGCCGCCCACCCCCTCCAATAGCGCCCCCCCCCTCCCCCCGCCCCGCAACCTTCCCGGCCCCCGGCCCTGCCGCCATTGGTCGGCGCCGCCGCGCGGGGGGGGGAAGCAGCGCTCTGATTGGCCGCGGCGCGGCGGCGCCCCCTCCCGCTCCCCGCCTCGCACGGCGCTGGCCCGGCTCCGCCACCTCCTCCCCCCCGCATCCCCCTCCCGGCACCGCCCGCCGCGCCCCGCCCGCGCCCCGCGCTATAAAGGGGGCGGCGCGGAGAGCGGCGGTGGCAGAGGCAGCCGTGATCGCAGGCACGGGAAGGGAGAGGGCGGTTGGTGGTGTCGCCGCGGCCGCCGTTATCGCGGGGACCGCCGGTTAAACGCCAGCGAGGCTGCGGCCGTGCCCCGTCCCCGTTGCGGGCGGTGCGTGCGCGGCTTGCCCGCCGAGGTTCGCGGGGAGGCGGTAGTGGAGAAAGGGAGGTCCTTCCTCCCTGCGGCAGCATGAAAGCCGTGAGTCCCGTCCGGCACCCTAGCCGCAAAGCGCAGCCCGGCGTGGCGGGCGGCGGCGGCGGGGGACACCCGGCCCAGCGGTGCCTGGCCGAGCACAGCGGCTGCAAGGGGGGCCCGCCGTCGGGCGAGGAGCCGGCGGCGCTCTGCCTGCAGTGCGATATGAATGACTGTTACAGCCGGCTGAGGAAGCTGGTGCCCACCATCCCGCCCAACAAGAGGGTCAGCAAAGTGGAGATCCTGCAGCATGTCATCGACTACATCCTCGACCTGCAGCTGGCTCTGGAGACGCACCCGGCGCTGCTCCGGCAGCAGCAGCAGCCGCCGCCCGCCCTGCACCCGGGCAGCTGCCCGGCGGGCACCCCCAGGACCCCGCTGACAGCCCTCAACACCGACCCGGTAAGAGGTGCGTGCCACGCCAGCCCCCCCCACCCCACTCCGGGGAGCGGAACGGGGAGGTGGGGAGCGGCCCGGCTCGGCGGTCATCATCCCGGTGATGCTTCGCCATCGCCAGCCCCCAAGCTCTGCCCGAAGGGCCGCAGCCACCGGAGGCGACGGGGCGGGAGGGGGCAGAAATGCTCCCGGGCGGTGCGCGGTGGGTGCCTGGCATCCCCTCGGTGCGGGCGGGCGGGCAGGCGCCCGCACGGTGTTTACCGTGTAATTACAGCCTCTCGAGGGAGTAGCTGTAATCAGCGTGTTTGCACACACGGGAGAGGACGCGCTGCTCCTCAGCTTCCTAGCCCTCCGCAGAGCGCAGCGAATATGAGGGGGTTTGGGGGGGGTCGGGGGGGACTCTGCACATTTAACAACCTCAACGCAGCTTGATTTGAAGGATGATGCGGGTGTCACCCGTGGCAGCCCCGGCGGCGCTTGCTGCCGAGACACTGGGAGCGGCGTGGCCCCGAGGCTCCCTGCCGTACCCGGGGGGGGGTGTATGTGTGTGAGTGCCGGGCCGGGAGCGCTGGGGCGGCCTCTCTGCTCTGTCCCCCCCCAGCAGCCGGTGCCTCCCGTGAGCGCTCCCCCGGCATGGCTGTGGGAGAGCTTTCGGCGGGGGGAATCTAGGGAGCCGGGGGGAACATCTCCCATGTCCTTTTTAAACATCCCCCCCACCTCTAACTTGCCGTGTTTGGTTGCTGCGCAGGCTGGCTCTGTTAACAAGCCGGGGGACAGCATCCTCTGCCGCTGACCGCCGCTCCCCAGGTGAGTACCGGGCGTGCGGGGCAGCCGTGGGGCGGGGGGTCCTGGGGGAGCGCAGTTCCCGGGCTCGGCGGGCCGCACCGTCTGCCGAAGTGGGGGGGGGGCGGGGAGGGGCGCTGAGCCCGGCGAGAAATATTTGCAGGCGGCTTTGGGGTTTTATTTTTAATTACCGGGTGGTTATTTTATTTTCTTTAATTACGGGGTGGGTGTCTTTTTTTTTTTTCTTCTTTTTGTCGGAACGCTCCCTTCCCCCCCCCCCACCTTGTCCCCCGAAGCGCTTCTGGCTGCGGCGTGCAGCTGCGCATCCCTCCGCCTGCCCCAGCCTGGGAGCTGCGGTTGTTGTTTGACCTGGTTTGTTTTGGGTTGTTGATCAAGCATGTCTTGTGTTTTGTTGGTGGCGCCAGTCGGTCTGGAGCGGAGCGGTTCACACACCCCCTCTATTCATTCCTCTTCCCACAGGTGTGCGGCGGCGCCGCGCCGCGCAGAGGCACCGCGGGGGGCGGGCGGCGGCGGGGCGGGCGGGGAGAAGCGGGGGGGGGGGGGGCGGGGGGGGGCCACCCCCCCCCCCCCCCCCCCCCCCCCCCCCC
>BJBW01003204.1:0-85808 GCA_004320125.1 Scolopax mira | reverse complement strand
CCCCCCCCCCCCCCCCCCCCCCCCCGCCCCCCCTTTCCCGGGATAGAGGACCCGAGCCTAAACCAGACTTTTTTAGAAGCGTTATAACTCCTATAAGGGACCGAGCAGCTGATCCTTGAAGCTTTACTAATCTACCAGAGCATTTGTAGATATACTTGACATCTATTGTTTAAAATAGATGGATTTTATTGGGGCCCCAGGGAACTTTCTCCTCCCTGCAGGAATGTTACATATTGTATAGATAAATGAGTGACATTTCATACTGTGTATATATAGAGATGTTCTATAAGTGTGAGAAAAGTATATGCTTTAATAGACTACTGTAATTATAAAATATTTTTAATTAAATATTTTTTTGTAAATATTATAAAGGTGTGTATGTTTTTTTTAAATCTGTGGGAGTATCTCTAGAACACCACAGCTCAAGTATGGAGCTGCTAATATGGAAATATCTTGATTGTTTAGGGCTCCTTTTGTCCCAAAATGTCCTTTAGATGCGGAAGTTACAGCTATAGCTAGTGGTCCTGCATGATTGCATGAGATGTCTAATTGCAAATAAACTTGTTTGGAGTCTATTCAAACGTGTATTCCTCAATCTAGACTTAAAGTGTTTGTAAGTGTATTATACATTTTGAGACTACACTTTTGTCATGTAGGCACAGGGGTTTTTAGTGCATTCTATAAAAGTAGCAGTAAGATGTAGTGGTTTTTTACCAAGAATTTTAAAATATCTAGTTTTTGCATTTTGGGGGTGATGCTTTAGATCTTTAATCAGCTTTTTAAAAAAATCTGCTGTTGCATCAGATCAAGAAATTTGTTCTGGAACTTCATTTAGTACCAAAAGGTTTTATTGCAAATTTGCATTCCTACAGCCTATTAATTGCTTAAAAAGTGAAAACAGTTCTCTGCTTGCAACCAAAGGGCAAATCATTAACAAAAACTGTTGCTGTTTCCTTCGTCCAAAGAGTATTAATATTGAACTGCAGAAGGGCACATGGGCAAAGTCATTATGATCAGTGATGTAAATTCATCTTAAAATGAACTTAAGTAGACCAAAAATCAGATAACTGCGTCAACTTTATTTTTCTAGTACAAAATGATTTTCATTTCACTGCAGTTATGTTACAGTTAAAATCCTGTTTAATCTCTGTGATGTGTAACTGCTACATGTGAACATTAAACTAGATTTACCTGTCTTTAACTGTGATTCTTCAGCTTGTTTCTTCAATCCTCTGAATTTGCGCTTTCTCTTCTTTTTTGTACATACTGTTTGATGGGTGAATTAATTTTGCAGCAGGCTTTTGTACAATCCAGTCTTACAGACTGTAAACTCATGTCCAGGCTCAGTGAAAGATGCTCATTTTGTGTGATCAGTAGCCTGCGTACTAGTGAAATGGGATTTTCAGAGTGGGAGAATTAAGTAGGATTTAATTGGGTGCTTTGTAAATAGCTAGCCAACTGTGTGTGTAACATGGTCTGTTTGACTAAAAAAGAGGATTTGTTTCAGATTATACAAGTGTCAAAAGTACTATAACCCAAGGGATGACTTCTATTAAGTTAAATATTTATAAGGAAATTAACTACTGGGGGTCATTAGCTATTGACTACAGTGATAATGTCAACAAGATGAACATTTTCTTAATCAAAACAATTGCGTAAAGATCCAATCAAGAAGAGGCTAACACATCTGCAAACATAAGGTCTCCTGTCACTGCAAACGCATTGAAGGCAGGAGCATTTCACAGGCTGAGCCCTGACTCAAGGGATGGGGAGCGGGTCCCTGTGCTGTTTTCCCCCAGCTTGGATGTTAAGATATTAGTAGTTTAATGAGCAAAATACAGCTTCTTGTAAAATTAAGTCATGAACCTCTTGTCCTGCGTCTCTAGCTTGACAGCAAGGATGCCATCAATAGGATTTTTTTACTGCAGTTTGGGAATTCTTACACTGTTAAAAAAAAAAAATTCTAAAGGCAGAGTTTAAATTTCTATTCTTTTTCTCTGTTTATCCTATTAATATTTGTACTCTTCCACTTACTTCAGCTTGTATGGCTGAGCTTATTTTGTATACAGCTTTTCAGTAACATTAGTTCTCGGTACCCTCATTTTGTTTCTACCCACTGTTGCCAAATTGCAGTAATCTGTTACAGAAGAGGAAACAAGGAAAAGGCGCTGTCTTAAAATATGAAACTACCTTGTAGAGCTTCTACATATCAAAGCTGGTGTATCCTGGGAGAGCTGATAAATGGCTACACTACTCTTCAAGGGAGAGTGTACCAAACCCCGGCTGGTTTCAGGTCAGGGCGATCTTCTGTAGAGTTTAGCAGCTTGAGGATTTGGTTTTGCTTTTTAAAAAACTGTTGCGCTGCAACAAGTTAAAACCTTTAGAAAACGAAGTCTTACTAAAGAGCTATGACAATTTTTCCTGTTACGCATTATTCTTGATAAATGTGGAAGCCTGCTTACAAAATCTCTACCAGGGCAAAGTAGATGCTTTTCTTGATTTATTCCTTATGCTATGTAGGAAACTGTAAGCAAGGAATATCTAACCGCTTGCTTCTTTATGGCTGGAATCAGTACACTCCTAAATACAGCTGTACTTATTTTCTTTTTCAAAGATTTTTAGAATCTTTCATCATATTTTAATCCCATATCTTGCTTAAATCATGTTTTCCATAAATGTTTGAACAAAGGCAAATTAAAAGGACTCTTTCTTCTAATGCCTTGGATCTTCTCTTAGTCAAAAAACATTCCTTAAAAGGAGCTTTTTGATTGCGTGATGGGAGTTGTGGTAAAACTGCCAGATTAGGAATTAGGATACCAAATTCTGTTCCCAGCTCTGCTGCTGAGGCTCTTTTGTGACCTTGAGCAAGTCACTGGGTATCAAACAAACTTCCAGTTTTCCAATTGTAACGTGCTGATGGGAACACGTACTCATCTCTACAGAAGCGGGGAGATGAAGCAGGCAAAATGCAGTCACCTTTTTACTTCATCTTTCTTACAGGGATTATGTTTTGGGTAAGAAACTAAGCGTAGGGAAAGCTGGGGTGATTATCCCGAAAGCATTCCGAAGGAGGAGCCGATTGGGAAACACATTGCTAGTAGAGGCTGTGAGGGCTCTTGCTTGGGACGCTGAAATTGTAAAGGACTAGAATATGGTCTCGAGGAGGAGTCGATGAGGGGTCTAGGTCTCTTCTGTCCCCAACTCCTATGCTGCCTGCAGTGTGCGGACGTCTTGCTCCTTGCGGATGCCGAGACTCCCCTCTGAAATTTTCAAATGACAGGAGGTGTTCATTCCACATAAAAGCCAAATTCCTGTCTTGGGCTGATGGCTGCATTTCCCCTGCTGTTTCACATAGGAATGGCGTTTATTTTCACTTTCTAAACCACGGAGTGTGGCTTTTAAGCAGTTGTTGCATTTTCAGCCACAAGCGCAGTGGTCATAAGGAATGCCATAGCTGTCCTGCAGGTTGTTCTGAGAGTTAATGAATAAACCATGTATAGGATAAACAGGGTTATGCAAATGCAGAGCAGTACTTTACTATTATTTGTATTTTCAATGCTTTTATAGCTGTCAAAGTCACGTTTTTGTAAAACCTTTGCAGTTAGAAAGAGGAACCCACAGTGCAAGCAATTCAAGCAATTGTTTTAGATGCAGCGCAATTTTCTGGCTTCTCCAATAGTGGGGCTTGCAATACTAAATACTCTGCTTCCAAAACAGTATTGAAAACGTCTTGCTCTCCAGTCCCAGAACATGTGATCTGAAAACACAGGCTAAATATATTCCCCCCGTGCAACTGCACCCTCTCTCACCTTAGGAAATCCATCCTTTCCTCTTAATTCCTGTGTAAGAGAAAACTAACAGTAGCCTGCTTTCCCAAACGCCCAGAGCAGGCGTGCACACACCAGCTCTCGGAGCACATCTGAGCTGATCTGGGGACCAGACAACCCGGGACTGTGCCGCACTGGGGAGACTGGGCTGCGAGCAGCTGCCGGCCGAGAGCCAGCATCACACAGGCCACAGTCGATCTCCCCACCACCACATCCTGTCGAAGCCTCCTTGAGAAAAACCCTTTTCCCCTTCATGGCGTGGCAAAAAAAAAAAAAAAATATCACAGGGGCCAGGCTATGGCATAGGCTGCTGTATCATCACAGCAACACAGACAGGAACGGGGATTTTCTAAGTGGGCATCCCCCTTCCTCCTCCTTAGCAAAACCTCTGCCGCGAAAGAGCCCTGTCACCCATCGAGCATTGATTGGGGAAGGAGCTGTGCAAACCTTGCTGGGGCACAAACACAAAGCTGAAGTCACCAGAAGGATGCTGGTGAGTGATGGGCCTGGCTGCCGGGCACACTAAGTGCTGCCAGGCGATGTTTCCTCCCCACACACACACACCGATTTTCCCCCCTTGAAGGGAGGGAAGACCATTTGCAACCAGCTGATGTGGCTGAGGACCTGTGAGAACAACCATAAAAAGCAGGTCCCCATGAAGGTCCCCAGGTGAAGACCATGGGCTGCAGTGCCCGGCCGTCCCCCACCACACTCAGACAAGGCAGGCAGAGCAGCTTGTTTCAAAGTAGAGGACGCAGCGGTGGCTGGAGCGAATTAGTTCCTGCTTGTCACTTCTTGGCCTGCAGGGAGAAGAGCTGGTGCCCAGGATTTTGGCACTCAGAGGCCAGGGCAGCCCCTCGGCAAGAGCCCGGGGCCTGCAGCCCTCCCCGTGTGAAATGCGACGGCAGCACTGAGCAGGACACGG
Source organism: Scolopax mira (assembly GCA_004320125.1). NCBI lineage: Eukaryota > Metazoa > Chordata > Aves > Charadriiformes > Scolopacidae > Scolopax > Scolopax mira. The sequence continues at coordinate 81,056 of BJBW01003204.1, read as the reverse complement.
GGCAGGACAGCTCGGGCTTTTCTTCCTTTGATGGGCATGGAACACGCTTTGTGGAACATGCTTTGACATGGTATGAGGGCTGGTTTTTATTTTACTCTTTTTTTTTTCTTTTTTTTTTTTTTCTTTTTTCTATTTAACCTTCTTTTAGCCTTGGGTTTGCTTGCCTTTTATTTTTTTATTTTTATTTTTTTCAAAGATAATGTGTTTATGAGCTGACAGAGTACACTCTTTTCTCGTAAAAGAAGAAGCACTTTGACAATTTTCACAACATGTATAATTTACTTAAGGACTATAATGGCTTCTTCTGAGCCGTGTGTCATGTAAATAAATATTCCAGCAATTTTTAACATGCATATTATGTACTCCAGAGATCAATGGCTCCTTTGAAGCTGTTACAGTTTATCCTGTAAGTTCCTATTCAGACATTTTTTAATATGTATTGGTCAACAGGTCATCTCTTCATTCAGAGATGACGGGGTCTATATTTATAGCAGTCTAGCATATCTATCTTATTTAGAGTATTTAAAAATTAATATTGCTCAGCCTTTTCAGGAGGTCGGACGGATCCCCGTGAAAATGTTGGAATGGGAAAGAATAGTTCAAACGAATGAGTCTGTAACGTACATCCATTTTGGATCAGGTTTTTATAGCTCTTCCTCAGCTCCCTTCTACCTTCTCCACCAGCCCTGGAAGCACACAGGGCCAAGCTTTTCCCCTTGACTCCTGCTGTGTCTATGCAGAGACTGGCGGGTCCCTGCAGGAGCATCACAGCGCCGGGGCGCAGTGGTGGAAATGGCATTGCCTTCTCCGGCTTTAATAAGGAAGTGGTGCCTTGGTCCATGGTCAGGACAGGCTCTCCAGGTAAGCAGGAGCTAATGCTGCCCCAATTCTACAAGTGCCAGCAGGTTTTTTTCAGGTTTGGGAGTCTTTTTTTCGGAGGGGTGAAGCTGTGGGGGCCCCATGCCCGGCGCATGGAAGTGAAATCCCCCACACAGGATGACTCCCTGCCCCTGCAGCTATTAGCCAGGGCAAATCCTTTTCTAGTCCTGGAGGGTGGGGAAGCAGGAAGAAGTTATATCCCCACCTCAGTAGAAAGCTGTGAGGGAAACCCAGCGAGCTCGCAGGCCCTTGCTGGAATACCCCATGAGATACAGAGGGCCTGTGACCTCAGTGCAGGCTAATGAAGGAGAACCTGAGCCGAGAAAGATAAAGTTCCTATTTAAATGCAGACATCTGCAACAATAGAGGTGGAAACATAAAAAAAAATTGCTATCAAAGTCATTTGCTTGTAGGATGACAGCTTTTGTCTCACCTTGTTTAAACAGTCCCACTCCTGTGTTTAGTTTACTTGTGTTAATATTCCCCAGAGGCTTCATCATTTGCTATTGATGAGCATACCAAAAAAAAAAAAAAAAAAGGTAAAATGTTGCTGCCCGTGCAATTAATTCTCTTTTCAAGTGCTTAAAATTCAGCGTGTCCCTTCAGTTCCAAAGGTGCTAGATCTTCAAAACCAGCAAGCTGCTCACCGTCAGCTGGGAAACCCCAAGTTGTTTTGGAGCACATAAAAACATTCAGTGCTGATAAATACCTGCACTGTGTTTTGCATCTTCATAATTTGGGATTGCATTTACTTGACATATGCAATAAATAAAACAATAAATAAAATATGCTCCCTGCCTCAAGGACGTTTCTCTACATAAGTTGCAGCCCAGTATACAAACTCTTTCCGAAGCAGCTGGCGCTGCTAGTGCATCTACCACACTTGCTATTCTAAATGCAGGGGCACCTTCTTACAGCTGGCTTCAGGCAGCACTGTTTAAACCAGAATGGAAGCAGATATGGATAAAACATCTAGTAAGAATATAAAGCAATAGAAATAGAGCATTGCCGTAGCTGGAAAATGGGCAAATTGTTCTCTTCATGCCTTTTTGGTGAAAAACATTTCTACCTAGAGAGTTGGAAAATCCAGTGACTCAGCTCTTGATCAAATGCCCACCAAAGTCTTTCCATCACCTTCAGCAGATGTCAAATGGCAAATTCACATAAATGAATGGGTACATTTAGGGCTCTGTAGTGCGCTGCTCTGCAGAGATGAAATCCCGTTATGCCTCGCCAGTGCCTCAGTTGGGATGGGAGCTAGGCTTCACCATTTTTTACCAATTTACTCCAGGCCGACACTCTTGTCCCTGGCATGAGAAGTTGGGCACAGCCTTCGACCAAGCAGAATGGCACCAGGGCTTGCAGCTTTTAACTTTCCCCTACTCTGAGACCACGACAGCTCTCTACGCAAAGGCTCCATAGCAGCAGCAGCTCCAGCGGGGCTCAACGGTGAAGGAAATAAATCACGAGGCCGAACCAGTCCCCAGCTTGGCTTTGGGCTCGGTCTCCTGCTCATCTCAGAGGGGTTTGGGATCCTGGTGTAAATGCCCTCTTTCCTGCTGCAAGATGGGTTTTGAGTTGAGTTTTGCCAAGAGTTTGGCTGTGAGTTTAGCAGGCGTGGCCGGGTCAGATGCTCATTGCCATCGATTGCTGGGGGTGCTTGAACGATAAATACGAAGAGGGATATCATTCTGTGTTTGCTTGGATTCATTGACACATTAAAGCAAAGGCTTGTGTCTGTGGTGCAGGGAAAGGTCTTCTTTATTTTGCTGGGGAAATAGCCATATTGAAACAAACTGTATTTTGTTTTCTTTCAGACAGGTGTGATGGCACACCTGTGGAGCTCAGGCTTGAATAGCAACCCGTAACCTTTTGTGGGTAAGGTGGGGGGCAAATCCTGCTTAACAAGGATGTCAAACTGATCTTTGTTCCCTTCTCCCGACCAAGTATCTGTGGCAACAAACTGGAGACAGGTAAACAATCAGCTTCTGCTACCGCAAGCTTTCCATTTACAGTTCACCAGGAGCTCTTATTATATGAAAGGAAGGGGTGGATGTGGTGTCAACACAAGGTAATAGTAATATTATTTGAACAGGTGTGTGGGGTGTTGCTAAAGTGAGAGAACGGGTGAGCGGCAGGGAGCAGTTAGTACAGGGCTGTGCATGTAATAACCAGGGCTCACCCGCGTTTATTATCATAACAATCCTGTGCGGTGATAGGTTTCACAATGAGCTGGTCTGATTTACCTGGTGCATTAAACCAGTTCTGTTGTTTCTCGCTTTTGGGCACGCTGCTGGAAAAGAGCCCGAGGAAACACGGGCGCTAAAAATTCGGTGGGGAGACCCACTGTGCACGCAGCTTCAGAAGGCTGACCCACTGGGGCACAGTTATCCATCCCCCAGCCTCCACTCCTCCACAGGCAACTTTGCTGCTGATTCACGCCAGTGGAACAGAGAAGGCAGATTAGGTGTCTCAGCACTGCGTTACAAAGGGGTGGCAGGTTTGCGGCGAGCGTTAAGGCACCTTGGAATAGGGAGAGCTGAGCGCCTCAGCAGTTTTGTCTGCACATCTATTCTCTGTAATGCAGTTAATTTTAATAACGTATTTCCAGCCTGTGATGTGTGCCGTATTGATATGCATCTATGATTCGAATGTATATTCATCTACGTGTGTATAGAGTTAGATGGATATCCTTCCAGCCAGAAAGCTGTATGCCGCAATAGAGAATGGGAACAGTAAAAATAAGCTTTTGGATTCTACTTTTGAAGGGCCTAGTGGAATCACATTAGAAAGGATTAATGCAGTAGGTACATACCTTTCTGAAATTTGTACATTTTCTTTGTGGAAAAGTGGGAAACAAAGGCAAAAATCATACCCTGATATGCTCTTGGAGTAGAGATATATGCTATGATTCACTGAAGACAGCTATGGAGGTTACAAAACAGAAATTAAGAGACGATATAAATTATGTGAGGGTGTTCTAGACAATTAGACAACTCACTGGTCCATTTACAATGCTGCTCATAGCTTTATATCAAATCTGATGAAAGAGTAGCAAATTATAAGCAAGGAAATTTTGCACTCTTTTCTGTCTTCAAGTCCTACTTTGTTTAGTGAGATCTTAATGCGTATCCTGAGCACTTTAATAAGAAACTATTGCATGCCACTGGTTTGTGCAAACAGTAGTTGTATTATTACAGGGGGTGAATTAATCTTCCAGGAGTCCATTTGTGTTACTCAGATCAGGCAGGGTTTATTTGCAAAGGGCTGACCCTGCTTCCTGGCAGGTTGGCCTGGAGATGCCGTGCCAGACTCCCTCCAGCCGATGCAAAAAGGTTCAGCTGGCACATCCTGGGGACCACAGGGACAGCCACATGGGAAAAGCAGGGTCACCCGAGGGAAAGCAGGGCCAGCAGCTGTGGGGAAAGTGGCACCAAGTCCTGGGTCCAACAGGCTCCTTCAGGGATTCTTTAGTGGGTATTTAAGGTGGGTAGGAAGCAAGTATCCTCAAGTTTGGGTCTGCATCCTTCTGGTAATGCAGACTTCACCCAAGATTACAGAAGAAACCTTTATTTCAGGCAGCTTGATCCTTCCTAAGCAGAATTGTCACAACCCAATGCTTCCCCATGTACAAATTTCATTGAGTAAATGCTTAATAGCAGGGTGGCTGTCATCTTAGGACAAATATTTTAAAAATCCCTTGTTAGTCACATCAGGTGTGTGTCTTCTATATGGCAACATCTGTTATTTGTTAGATGCATACAGAGAAGGAAAATGGATATTTGCCCTGTCCTGGGCTCTTCGATGATTCAGGCAACCTGGCTGAACGTGGCAGAGACAGTGCTGACAGTTACTTCAGGCGGGTAACATTGCACCAAATGTTGAGTAGGGGATAAACTAAAAAGTGTTGTATTATTCTTGGGTGCCCTCTAATTTTTTTACAATCCAGCACATAACTTTAAATATATCTTGTTCCTTAGAATTTCCTTGTAAAAGTCAATGCTAAGCTGCCGTTCAAGCAGAACAAACATTGGATGGGCTCTTCACAAACAGAAGGTAAGAAATGGTCAGCTGAAAGGAGTATACTCTTGAGCACAAGCCTCTGGATTAAAATGAGCATTTTGATCTTTCTTTACGTACTTGATTATTTCACACTAGAAGACACATATTTTGGGGTTAACATCACAAAACTCTTACTCTTTGCTTTGGATGGGGCTTTGCCAGTATATAAGGCAGACCCTCAAGTAATCAAAAATAACAGCCTTGTAACATTTTAGGCTTAGTTTGAAGAATTTCATTGGATCAGGACTTTAATGAGAGAGAAGTGGATTCTTGAATTACCTCTGACATTGTTTAACACTTAATTTATATAGTGTATTCATCCACAAGGCAGCAGTCTATTATTAGTTGCCTGTTGCAGTCAAAAGTTGGTGTCAAAGTCATTGTGGTGTACTGAGGAGAAAGTGTTCCAGCTGCACGACAGACTGTGCAAAGAATTCCTTGAACATAGATGGGGTGCATTAATTAATATCGGTGACCGATTGAAAGCTTCGACAAGCAAAGTCCTAGGCGCATCGCATTTCTTCCATGAAATGTCATCTCTCAGAATACGACTGTAGTTGCGTAGTTTGTGACTGGTGATTTTCGCTTGCTGGCATTCTTCTGCACGCTTGGAGTCTTCCCCCTTCCTTCCAAGCAGCCTAAGTAAAATGCTGCCCTCTCTTGAATCTCAGGACGCAGTGCACCTCCTGGCAGAGGGCTGCCCGGGTGAGCAGGAGTCACCGCACCCGAAACATGCCAGGGACTCCCCTGGGGCTGATGAAGGGCGAGAAAGGCAGCACCGTATCTCATACTATTAAACAGAGTTAGGATAGTTGCTCCGAGGAATGCAAATTCTCTAAAATAGCAATTCTCCGCTTTATTTTGAAAAATTGGAAAATCCTCAAAGATGCTCTGCTCCGTCATGGAAATATCTTAGCCAGGGAAATGTCATTGTCTCCGGTGCCCGAATTGAAGGCACGTCCTGAAGGTCTTTGGACTACTTTAAGTGAATTTTCACTCAAATTCAAAGAATTTCTGTTGTGAAATTTGCTGAATGCCCATCTAGGTCTTGCAAGCAGAGGGAAACTTTTTTTTTCCTGACAAGCTTTGTCTGAAGGAAAGAGGGTACAACTGGCTGCTGTTGGTCCTCTGCACCAGAAAATAAGCACTTAGGGTTACTCTAGTGTATAATAACCCCTAAAGATTGCCCATTGGCATGGGACCACTGATGTGGTGGCTGTAGAAACCAATGTGTTTCTGCCCCGAGCGGCTTTCTTGGAAGATGTCTCCAGCTGGAGGGAGGAGGATGTTTCTCCAGCTGTTTCTCCTCTTCACTGGCAAGCAGCTGCACAGATAGGGCATGCTCTCATGTGTCTTTCTTCAAGGAGGGAATATAAAGAAGACCTTGTGGAAGAAGCTATGCTGGAGTTGCTACTGCCTCCATTTCTTCAATAGGGGCATTGAAAAAAAACAACAACCGGTCTCCCTTTCTTCCATACACACCCCTGCTTAACACATCTTTCTGCCGGAGGCAAAGGGTGAAAGGGACCATTACATCACATAGAGGGGGGGCTGTGTATAAGAAGTCACAGAGAAAACTAGCATCCCTAGGAGGGAGGGCATGTGGCTTTTGGTCTGTAGTGTCCCAATGCACATGCGAGAACCAGGTCTCCTGGGTATCAGATACCACGTGGGAGGAATGTGAAAGGGGGGCTTGTGTTGTGGGAGAAAGGGAGAAAAACACGCACACACACATAAACCACTCGTCTTTTTCTTCCCTGTTGTTATTGAATAGGCTTTTTCTGAACTCCCCATTAAGCCCTCTTGCAGTTCTCAGAAGCTAAAAGACAGGTAGGCAGCAAGGAGCAATATGTGCAGGCAAAATGATCAGGTGAACAATAGCTGTGCATCTTGCTAGTTACCTGATTTGTACAAACGGGCACACTTCTTAAAATTTACCTCATTTTCTGCACCTACAGGTTTTTTGAGACAGAAAATGGGGTGATTAATCCCCCAAATCATCTGAAACAGGATAAAGAGAAAGGCACAGGGCATGTATATGTCACTGGTAGTGTATACTGTCTCATATATATTAAATACAAGACAATGTAATAAAAATAGACAATACAGTGTTGTGTCAGTTGCAACTCAGACAGTAACAAAATATTGCCGCATTTTTTCTGGCTGTGTGGTGGCTGGAAAGACCCCTAAAGCATATAAAGCTCTTATCTTCATACATTTCCCTAAAGAATAATAGATCAGTCGGTGCTCTGATGCTGTTTTAATAATGTACAATTTACAATTCATTTGGTTACCAAGCACTCACAGTATAATTAATTTCACAGACCCTTTCTAGACATTCGCGTGGTTTATGACAGTAGAGAGGGGAGGTGGGGAAACTACGTCCCCCCTACTGTCACGGCAAAGTGCTTGGATGGCGTGTCACCTGGCTGGTCCGCGGGCAATCCTGCCCTGTAGTGGTGGTGATGGGGCTCAATTTCCCCTTCCTTTCTGCCCCCAGCTCCCGTCTATCCTTTCCCATTCCCGTACATGAACATGGGGGATGTTTCCCCAGGGATGAGCCCGTCTCAGCCTGCAGCGCCCCGGCAGCATCGTGCCAGAGCTGCCCCATCCCTCTGGGATGCAGGGAGAGATGCACGGCCCCGAGCCGTGCAGCAAGCGTTGGAGCAGAAGCTGAGGTGAGCCAAAGGGAAGTCTGAAGGACAAAAGGCAGGTGAGGAGCCTTCTGTGGCTCTCACCGATGCCTCCCTTCACCCCCCCTGACCCAGAGGAGTCTGGCAGGAACACAGGTACTGCATTGGTCAGGAGCAACCATCCATCTGAGACTGTCAGCACATGAGCCCAGGCCTAATAGCAATTCACAGAATCAAGACATAAAAACTGGAGGGAACGACTCCAGAAACCAGTGGAATACACATTGTTGGGAGTTTTATTTCCACAGTCCCATTATTTTTCCCTTTATGGGGAATCTGTACAGTTGCCTGAGAGACTTAAATAATGGACTCTCTCTGCAATGAATGGAGCTGCTGTTCTGTGATGTCTTGCACATCAAAGCCATTTTTTCAAATCTACGTTTACCTCTTTGATAAAGACAACACTGGGAGGAATTCAGCAACTACAGAGAACCTGCGGGTCTGCGCATCTGCCCAGAGCTTGCTTTGACAGCAGTGTATGAATCGCTATTCAAGTGCCGGTTTTGTTTCCATTATCAAATAAAGAGGGGTTTCCTTTTTCTGAATTTCCCAAACATTCTTTTCCTGCTTGAAGTTCACCGTTCCTATACACTTACAGTGTATGTATACACATATATGGATACTCATGTATATGTGTACAAATATGTATATATATTTATATGACCATATATGCCTGAGGGTTGAGCTCCCAGTTTGTGAAGGTTCAGCACACAATCCTGGATATAAACATGCAAGTACTCACACTGAAGTGCAGTTTAAATCTAGGTTTACTACTAACTTTCTACAACTAGAGATGCAGTTTCTTTCTTTTTTTTTTTTTTTCTGGATGTTTAAAAGCTGTGAAAGGTACCTTTTTTTTTTTTCCTGGGGACTAAAGAACATTGGAAGTCAGAGCAGCAAATGTTTGATTAACCCCTACAAGGGGTCTGTGCGATTTTCACAAGGCATTAACTGTAAGAGGTACATCTCTTGCGCTGCCTCTGCAGCTGGCTGTTCAGTCTTCTGGCATTCAGCCTATTGATTGGGTTTCCTGATCTCTTACTCGAACAAAGATGTGGTGAGGCAGAGGCCATGAAATACTGCTTTCACATCTTGTTTCCATATAGGATTTGGCAGCCAATTTGACACCGTATTGAAGACCCGGGGCTTTTATTTTTCACGCCCATAGAAACTTGACTCTTCTGCGAGTCAGGGCATACCTATAAATATAAGTGTAACCACAAAATATTATTAAGGACATCATGTATGTATTTGTAAAAGCAACAACAAAACCAAATATTACTATTATCGATTATTCTTATTTGCAACTTAATCATAATTACAAGCTGGAGTGATTCATGTACCACAAGGTTCCCTTCACAACAGGACTCAAGATCTCTCCCCTGCAGTCAGGCTTGTAGGGGGTTTAAAGCAATGCCTGTGTTGCATAGGAGGGCTGATGGAGTCCTGGCCCTCCAGAGACTCCTGGCCTCTCTTCTGCCCAAGAGAAAGCAAGAAACCTGATGCAAACTCTTCCTAAGATGAGGGAAGTAGTGAACCTGAAAACTTTGGTTTTATCCTCTGAATACCGAAGGGCCAAAATCTAGCCTTCAATCCAAGTGAATTTTACCTACGATCAAGGAATAAATGAGTATTTGTGTAATTATCTATTATGTGCTTTTTTACCTGTTTCATTTCTGTCCCATACAGTATTTTTCTTAGCATCATTTCTCTTTCTCTTTCCAGTTCAAAAATATTTTGGTTTGATTTATATGTTGCTCAAGAAATGAACACAACTATGTTCATAAAATTCTTGCAGGCACCAACCTGATTGCAAGACAAAACTCTCTATTTTGAGTTTCCAAGTCTGCATGTATCAAAAGAAAAATAAAATTTTTAAAAAAAGCAGCAAAAAAAAGAAGCATAGCATTGCTAGGAAACATTATTTGCTTTTTTTTCATCTTTTTTTTTTTCAATACTGAAATTTACCAAAAATTTCTCAGATATGAAAGTAAAGTTAACAATATTTAAACCCAAAATGGCTCAATAGCATAGCAGAAATTATATAATTTATCAGAAATACATAGAAAGACTTTTTAAAATTTGATCACCTAATATTCTTTTCTCTGAAAAATAATAATTATCTGGCAATCAAATCCAGCTAAACCAAATTTCTTTCTTTTATGATCACTGGGGGAAGAGAGGATCTCTTCTTGTTAATTAGTCCATATTGACTATGAGGTGGAAATGAGATGGCCTCTGCCATCTCCTCCTCAGTGGGGAAGAAGTCAGGGGTCCAGGCTGGTGTCCATGTCATCCCCAGTGAGTCCTGTTAGACACCTTCCCTGGGATTCACTCCTTGTGAACCCAGAGGGACTATTGACAGTAGAAGGTTTAACATGCTTTGACAGGAAAGCCAGCTGGCACAAGATAGCCCACATCCATTCTCCTAATCCCCCTTCCCTCCCAAAATGCCTGTTGGGAACAGTCTCTGGCTACGTTAACACCGGAGCTGTGTCCAGGAATGGCTGGGGAGAGTTGTACTTGACCCAAGCCAAAACCATGGCAGGGACCGCTCTAACAATTTAACAATCTGGAAAATTGAGCTGTAGCACCTGGGGATGTTCACTGGCGCTGTTTCCTTGACTGTCTACACGTGGCCACACAGACCAAACCGATTTGATAAAACTCCAATATGATGAGACTTCCAGTGCAGGGTTGCACGCTGAAAAGCACAACAGTAGACATTTTCAACATGCCACCCAAAACGTTGCACTGAAGTTTTGCAAATCAGCTTACAAGTGTTGTAATCATTTTTAAAAGTGAGCCCAAAATTTGCCAAAAAGGGAGTCAGATCCCCGAGTTGAAGGGAAGTCAAGATAATACTTAAGTGGCTTTTTTATGAAAAGCTACCACTTGACTTTCCACAATGAACTTGCCAATATAAGGCTTCGTGGAAAGAATACAAAACAACCAGGCGAAGCTCTAAAAAACAAGTATATTTTCAGTCAAGGGCAAAACAATCATGTCATCTCGAGACATGACAGGCCAACTTAGTTAGCTTTGATTTTACTGGCATAACTACTTGGCATTTTCTGTGATCAAGATGCCCACAGCTGTAATCTAATGTGATCTGGAGCTTATTCACTCATCACAGCTGTGTAATTTCAGGTAACATGCTTCCCTTGTTTAGTTTTGTTTAACATTGTTAAATATATAGTCAGACCATCTGCACAGTATTTTTTTAAATTGGAAATTACAACCATAACTTCCTTTTTATATATCAATAAACTAAATAGCAAAATTTCAAAGGGATCCTTCTCTACCAAACACTGAAGCAGAATGTTTGTCCCACGCCACACCATTGCCTAATTGCACACTAATTGGACAAACGTGATTAAATATTTCAAGATCTTTACTAATTGCCTCTATTTTAGCTTTAAAATTTGCTTGCCACCAACAAATTTAATGACACTGGTGTCTAGTCATCAGCAAAAAGCCCAAGAGTTGCTCTTTAAAATGTACCTAGTCAGAATATTTACTGATTGTGCATTGTTGTTTCCAATGTAGCTTAATTAGAAATCCAATCAGTTCTCTAAGTCTAATTATACTTGATTTGTAGATTCAGACTATGATACATGATGAAGCTAAGCAGCTAACAGTAAACGTGCTTGAAATGTAACAATAAGAGAAATATTTTTAATGCATGCCTTGTTATCATTTTAGAAACTCCAAGTAATATATGAGATCAAACACAAAGGAAAATACAGAGATTTATGACTCAATAGATTTTATAAAAAGCCCATGTTTTATCCTGCAGCAATATAACTGGTGTATGTCTAGTGTTTAAAAATATTTCCTTTGTTTGTTTACTTATTTGTTTGGACAAAATAGCAGCATATATTTTGTGGATACTTTGATGTCTGCAGTTGGTTGCACGTATTTCACAACAGTTATTTTTGCCCTACGTTGTAAATGGCATTATGCATCAGAAGCTGGAAGCTGGGCTCGAGATGGTTACTAAGGCAGCAGTTCCCTTTAGCTGAGTCCCTACATCTTCAACGCACCCTTAATTTGCTCTTCTCTGCGAGACATATCCTTTAGGGGCCAAGGGCCAGATGTTTCTCTTTATTCCACACTGTGCAGGGAAACACATCTGCTCTGCTATTATTTTTTACCTCAGTCCTACAGTCTGAACATTGCAGCTGCATCCTTGCACCCGTGTTGTGGGATCAAACTAACAGCGTGTCACTTTTTGTAGCAAAGCATTACCTACAACGTGCTTTACAAGTCCTTTTGTGTAGTAGTGAACATTTTGATCATGCTTAACTAATGAGCAGCACAAACATCTTCTAAGACCTTGGCGCAGTGAAGGGAGAGGAAGGAAGTCCACCAGCAGGTCACCCCAAGACCCGTGTTGCTTCCTTCTGTTTCCAGGAGAGGAATCAACAGGCAGCCACACTTTTCCATTTAGGAAACCGTAGAGTTTTTTCAGAAATCAAACTTTTTCACTGTTGCCTCTCTAGCTTGGTGGCTTTTAACATCATCTTCTGCAGACCTCTTGGGGACCACTTATTGTCTCCTAAAGGAGACAATGCTTGCTGTTTTGGAACTTCAGCTTGCTGTAGAAGATACCCTTTCTCCCCTAGAAATCGCTTAGGAGTCCACAGATTAAAAAGCAGTTAAAAACCACCTAAGTTATCTCATATGGAAAAAGCCACCTCTAGACCTGTGACAGAAAGCATTATGATCCCAGACTCCATGTGAGGAGAGGAAGAGCAAGGTTGGTAGCAACCATCTTCAGCAGTCTTGGGGCAGGGTCTTATGGATGCTGCAACAGAAGGAAATTCAGGCACCCTGATCCTTTCCTTTTAAGAGGGTCTTCTAGGGGCTTTATGTAGCTCAGGATTTCCTTTCCTTGCCTTCTTTTATTCTGAATCTCTTCTTATTCAAAAACCAGCCTTTCGCTGCAAGGAAAATGCATAACCAACTGGTGAATCTTTGTGTGGGGCCTACAGAAGATAAATGTTGAGAGCTCACCCTGCTAATTGCTGAAGCTCTAGAAGAAGCTAATTAATAAAGCAGTTCATGAATAAAACCTGTTCCCCACGTTGTGGCAACACCACTGAGAATACAAGGGATGGGGAGAGGGAGGAAGGGAAGGCAAGAGGGCAAAAATAAGGAAGTAAACATGAGGTTAATGTTAACTTCTGTTCAGTAAGAAATGCAATGCATTTCAGCAGCCACTGAAAAGAAATTTAAAAAAATTCTTGGTGAAACCATATGGCTTAGCTATGGGCAACGCAATCATACTACCACATGTTATCACAGTTTTAAATGTTTAGGATGTCCTCCAGCTCTGGTCCTGGTGGCTGAACTGCCTGCTCATGCTACACTCATGGTCTGCCACTAATCTTTGGAGTCTCTGTTGGGAAATAGATCAAATGGCTTTGCCTGGTGGCAGTGTGACCTGTTGGATGCAGCATGAAAGGAGCCGGTGGGCTACTCCCCGGCTTCACCAGCACCAGGGTATTGCCTCAGCACTTTCTGCCCAAAAGTCAATATTCGCCAGCTTCCCAGAGCACTTGAGCTGTGTAGATGAAGAGCACTGAGAAGCAGCTGGCTATTATTTTCAGGCTTTCAGCATGATGTTTTGTACCACGTACAAGGAGATAAATTTTAAATTTTTTTTTTTTAAATAACCACTGCAACAATGTTCCTTAAAGAACAAAAGCAGTGGAATTACTATTAAGAACTTGGCTCTGCTTTAACATCGATGTTTTGAAATATTTTTCTATGTTGTTCTACTTAATCTTTTTTAGTCCAGGGAATGAGTTGCCCCTCCCATCTCTTTTCTTCTCTGCCCTTAAAATTGACGGCAGCAAGGACAAAATTTTTAAAAAACAGTGAAGTAAAATATTTCAGACACATCCCCCTCATGAACCAGTGTTCAATACTTTATCTTTCTTTACTTTTTTTTTTTTTCATCTGTGTGCAATCAGCCTTGAAAATTTCCTTAGCCTTCAATTCTTTTACCTTTGATGGTATTCAGATTGCAGACTCTGCCTTGGCCCCTCATGCCACACAGTCTTCTATTTATATTATTAAAATGCAGCACTTGCTTTTTCATTTTACTCTGTTTACAGGGTATTGCTTTTATTGATTAATGTCTCAGACTCAAGTAAAATGCTAATCACAGAGGGAAAAAATTGTAAAAAACTCAATATGCTGATCTGTGGTGCTTGGCATTGGAATTAGCTCACTAACTTAGCTCTGGTTTAAGCTTCAAATTGGAAGCAGCTCCACCCCATTACTGCTGTAAAAAAAAGCTGAACCTCCTTGGCCAAGGCGCACAACGTACTCCTGTTTGTGCTCACATCATGAGGCACGTGAGTCCCAGACAAAATAGACTAGAGAAAATGTATATTTAACTTAACTTGCCTAGAACTATGATTCTCAGGCTCACTTATATTTATCTATTTTCTGACAAAATGGTGGCTGTCACATACTCCCTCCTAAGGACAAGCCTGACATATGTGTGTGTGTTTTCTGGCAGCCGTGACAATAAATAACAACCTAGCTTGTAAAAACAAATCAAATCCAGAAATAAAAAAATAAAAAACCACAAAAAACACAAAGAACCCCAAAACCAAACAACTAAAGAAATAGTAAATCACTTCTTGCTCGTGCAACACCGGCAGAGGACTGAACACTGCCATGTTGCTTATGCAATGCCAACTGCTGGTGTGTAAGAAGGAGTATGACAGGCTCAAGGATTCTCAGCATCAAGAACCATACTGAATTGCTCTCCTGTAGCTTCAAAGAGGTCTTCTTCACTGCCTCAAGGAGAGCAGGCTTTTGACTACCATTTCTGCAAGGAGCTCTTCCATAGCTCCATAGGGTGAAGACCCTTTCCTAAGCAGCAACACCATCTTTGGTGACACCCAAACAAACCACAGGCAAAGAAAGCAGAAATGGGAGCCAGAGCTCCCTGCCCTTTGCTTACTGCCAATGAGGGAAACAGCAAGCACGACATCCTCATCTCACAAAGATGTTGTTCTGCACACACCTGCATCTTCCTCGCACACAGCCCACGAGGAGCTGGTAAGACCGACTGTGTGCAAAGTGCTGATGTGCAGTTTTGTGACCCGTGTGATTGAGGCCCCAACTATGGTAAGCTCTCAGATGTATTTTAAATCTGTTCCTCTTCTCCTCTTCTCAGGCACCACCAGATGCCTAACTGGGAATAAATGCTTAAATTACATTCACTTTGGTGGGATATAAGCAAGACCCTCAACTCAAATGTGGGTGTATCTCCTAACTTAAACAGGGATGCTTTCCTGAAGCAGGGTGTAAACTGTGACACACATAAACAGTGTAACATGTTTAAACATCAAAAATTCTTCCTGGTGGTGCAGTGTGATGGTAAGCTGTTTTTCTCTACTTGAAATCTTTTTATATAATCTATATATCCTGTAGAAACAAAGCTAAGATGACTTTAGACAGTGTTCAGAGACTGGAAGAGGTTAATTGATGCTTTTATTTTTCTCCAAACCAGAAAGTTTTCTTTTTTTTAAAAAAAGCTATTTTATACTTTTCCCATTATACTCTCTTTTTTTCCCCTCTTTTCCTCTTATTAATAAGATTGGCCCTCTTTAACATGCAACAAGAGCCTAATGAGCCATGCAGGCTTCTGTAATTTCTTCACTGTTGAAAATGCCTGACACTAATCTATGCCATTTATACTAATAAGAGGTGTATCAGCTGATATTTGGTGCAATGAAAATATATTTTATTGAATTGCAGGTAGCAATTTCTCACAAAGTTTACTCTGCCGTAGAAATAGATGCCCTACAAGTATCACAGAACTGTGTGTATTGCACAGAACACACATTTAAAAAAAAAAATCTGATGTCCAATGATACATTAGCTTTATGCTTTATGTAAACATGTCAAAAAGATACTGCAGGGAAATCATATCCTCCGGTTCTTTCTGCACACTATGTTTACAGTTTACATTAACAATGAAGTGCTGACCTAAAATATGATGTCACATTTTATAATAAGCGGATATTAATTAATGCTAAATTGCAGGAGAACTCATCAGAAGTTTATGCTTTACATATGTATGCGTACCCAATAATTCATCATGATTAATGATGTTCCAGTGAATAGCCAGGATCTACATGTGGAAAAACAGGGGGAAGGGTAAATGCATTCCATAGAATTATTTTTTCCCTTGGTCTTAATTGTGAGCTTTACATGTGCATTTCTCCACTGTCTCATCCACAGCGCTTAGCTCTGACAGAGCTCCACTAATTCCAGTTGCAGAAGTGCTGCTGTGGCTACGGTGGATGAAGGATAGAAGTGAAGCAAGGTTTGTGGCGAGGGGTAGTGTCTCTTATTTGAGATGCAGACAAGCTTTTGGATGCACAATCTTTTTCTCAAGTTGGAAGCCAAGGCTGCAAATGGCTTTCCATGTCAGGCCAAGAAAGACTCTGCTGAAATTTTTTTCCAGTTAGATTAGTCAATCTAATAAAAAATACTCCTTTTCCTTTCAAATCTCTCTTTATGCATGTATCTTAGAAAGGCAGAAAATATTATCATCTCTGTTTCAGAGATGCTGAAAAAGAGAAGCTGGGATGGGCTGAAACCCAGACGTGCTGGCTGCCCAGATGAGAGAAACCCAGCTTCTTTCCTCTGCCTGCTCTGCTGCCTGTTACATGAAGACAAAAACACCCAAGAGAGGGGACCGCACTGATGCACATTTCCGAAGATATGCCCCAGGCACATAGTTACCCTGTGGTTTTGGAAATACAAATTTATACCTCCAATTTAATAGGAAATACAAGCGCACACTGTGGTATCCCATTTAAGCATCCTCCTATCTGCCAAGTGTGGGAAGTAGAGCTGGCAGAGGCTGCAAACTCACTCTTTTTGAGAAAGAAGGAATAAGAGGGGAATAGCAGTCCTGGGAGAATGGATACGGCACAAAAATCCCCAAACTACACCCAGTTTGGAGACGTGCATATGCAGAGGTGACATGTAGCCAGTGGCCCTTTGTGGCATATGGATCAGGTGGTCCAGCTGTAGAGGATGCCATAAGGTGGTCTGCAGCTAGATTTAGAAACTAGGTGGGAGATTTTCTCAGCTGAGCAGGATTTGATCTATTAATGAGACTGGTGTTAAGGTGTCCCCTTAGTTTTAGTAATCTCTGTCTAGAGGTTACCTCTCCCAGGTACACTGTTGTCCTCCAAGTTTCTTTGTTTGCCAACATGTCTACCTCTGTATAGAGAGGTGTGAAGAGACATCCCAACACCAATGTCAAGGATGTCTCAAAAATCACATCTCCTGATCTGAGCTGCAAGGAGGGCTTTGAAGCTCACTGTCTGGGAGGTGAGGAGGCTTGGTGAGGTCCCTCATAGCTATGACAAAAGTGAAGAAAAGTCACCATTATATTAAATAAGGCCCTGGATAACTCCAAGACAGGTTTCCTTTCCAACAGCACCTGCAGTTTTACTGGAAGCTGTGTGAAGCACTGTAGTGGATGGCTGCAAGATCTACTGCACTTTCTGCGCACTAGTGAAGCAGCATCCCTTTGCGATCTATACTTTGTGATCATAAGGTCTTTTTACAAAACCAAATATATACTTATGTTTGTAATTTATGGAGAAGTGTTAACAGTAGCACTTTTTTTCAGCTTCTTTGTTGTTCTGTGAACAACACTCCTCTTGTGCTCGTTTTCTCTATAAGGTAACCATCATAACCATGGCAATAATCTTTCTCTGGAAAACTCTAGGTACAGTATTTATTTTTAATTAAATATTTTAATTACATATTTTAAATCATTTTAAAGTATAAAATTGTATTTTTACCCATCTTCTAGAACAGAGGAAGTGTGGCAGTATCCCAGGGAGTCCAAAAAAACAGTGATATTGTAAGGTCTGCACTATTGTTTCTTTCTGTCCTTTGTACTTTATACCTTGAGCACAGATTTGCACTACCCTTGTTCCTCAGAATCTCCCCAAAACAGCAGTCAGATCTTTTTCCTTGCTTATCAGGGCTAATTTAGAACCCAGCAATGCACACGAGTAGTTCAAATATTTTTTTTTTAATATTTATTTTTTTCATTTTTAAAACTGGGGTTTTGTGCCACTGACCCACTTGTTTGCCCTGCCCCTCCGAAATTGCCCACTGTCTCCTTAGCCTAAATGGTAGCCAGTAATTTCTCAGTTGCTACTTTCTCCATCACCACTGCTCTGTCTGGCTGCATATCCTAGGTTGTGCCTAAGAGACCAGCCATGGTCCAAGGTCCTCCTTGCTGCCAATGGTGTATGAATTCATAGTAAGAAGACAACCCCTGCCCTGCACCCTTGTATTCCTTGGACACATCTACATGGTGAGTGTTGCCCCGTGTCCAGGCCACAGGTGAGGCAGCAGCCACATGGAGGAACTGGGCACCTCCTTTGCCCAGCTGGGAGCAGGCTCTTGGTTGCTGGCACACAACCTGCAGACCCTCTGCATCAGGCAAGAGGACAATAACAAACCCAGTTTAGCAGGTAGGAAATCCAGCTCACCGCTTGCCATAGCGCTCCAAATTGCTGATGTTTTCCACTCAGTACCTTCCCTTAAATATTCAGTGTAGGTCACAGTAATTTGTGTTGGAATAATCCCTCTCCTATCGCTTGCTTTGCCTGGTGTTGCTGTAGCAATCCTGCTGCTTCACCAGTGCTGAGAAAATGGATCTGTAACCCCTCTTCCCTTCCTCAAATCCCGAGAAATGCCCTTTGATTTATCCTTTCAGCTTTTGTAGCACTGGGGACAGATTGAATTGTGGGCTGTCTGGATCTGTAACTCATCCCCCAGACAATTACTGGACATACACGTCCCAGCACCGCTCTCCTCTTAACCTTCACCAGCCTAAGTGTGTTAACTCCCCAAAGATTATCAGGCTGTCTGAAGGTGTGATTGAAACGAGCTTGGCTCCTCTTGAGAAGCCAGTGCCCTGGCCTACTAAATCACTGCGTCTAATCTTGAGCACTTAAGCAAAAACAAACAAAATAATCTTCCAGGAAACACTAATAGCGCGATGTCAATACTCACATCATGTGTGTCAACTGCCCTATTAATTATTATCATTACCTGCTTTCATAAATTGAATGCAACTGCCCTTCTAGCACTGTGGGAAACAAGCATTAATTGGGAAAAAGCCTCCAGAGGTGCGTTTGTGTATTTGTGTGTTTCCCCTCTCTCCCTGCCTGCACATACAACACAAAAGGTGCCTATTCACCTATGCACACGTGTATGTAGACACAGGTATATTTTGTATGCACCCTGTGCAACCTTCTAATTTAGCCAAATATGGCACACACGGATATGCACCTTTTTCCTGAGTTTATTTGCTTATTTTGCAAATGTTGCTCTATATTCTTATCCTGTTGTTCAAATACATGCGAGTGTACACTCCATGAGGATATGTCTTATGCCCTGTGTCTCGACATTCTCCGACAGATGTTGGCTAATGCAGTTGTAGAAGGTTCACTGTGGATGCAGTGAGCCCAATAAATCTTCCTCTTAAAT
This sequence comes from Scolopax mira, assembly GCA_004320125.1. Taxonomy (NCBI): domain Eukaryota; kingdom Metazoa; phylum Chordata; class Aves; order Charadriiformes; family Scolopacidae; genus Scolopax; species Scolopax mira. The sequence goes on along the minus strand of BJBW01003204.1, from coordinate 61,863 downwards.
GCAGACACTCCACCATCCCAGCATCTTATACCTATAATACATTTTAATTACTTGGCTATTCAAATTATACTAAATTAGATCTGCACGGAGCTGCATCATGGATTTCTCAATTTACATTTAATCCACGGCAAACAAAATAATAATAATAAAAAAAAAGACAAGCACACTTTTTATTGAAACTTGCAGGAGCTACTGAAGTCTGATACCTTTAAAATTATTAAGTGACAAAGATTACTAGCACTAAGGTTCTACTTTGCTTCCCCATTAGCCATTTAGGTGACAGCTGCTGTATTACACATAAAGATGAACCATTCCTTGAGGGATGATAGTGGTTCCGCTGTGACACTACTGGCATAAAGCATTATCAGACCATAGCTGTGCTTAGAGCCATCACAGTCTCCTAGGCACCTATCAGTACCCTCATTATCTGCATCACAGAGTGTCTAGAAAGAACACTGCCAGGCTTCACAGCTTTGCAGCTCATTTGAGAAGCGGAAATTAAACGTCCCAGGAGAAAAAACAGGCACATTGTAACAGCACCAGTGCTGTACACCAATAACATGTTGACTGCTGTTGCAGTCTTCTGTCTCATTAATTTAATAGGCTCCTAGATTGGGGATGGGAAGGTGGAGAGGCAGCCTTTACAAGCAGATTACTGATCAGGGCTCTCTGCACTGATTGCAAATCCAGATTGGAGTGAGAACTTACACTGAGCACCACTGCACTTCAGATACCCGCCCCGACTTCTGCAGCTGCCGAGTGGTGAAAGAAACCAGAGAGGGGCAGCAAAATTAGCTCCTCACATCCGTAATCTTTGCTGAGATTATCCTCAGCCCCTGTGTGAAGTAAAGGAAAGCAGCACAGGTGCCTTTGCAGACATTGACAGTAACTCTGTGTGTGTGAGGGTTAATAGTAGCTCTGTGTGTGTGTGTGTGTGTGAATGTGAGTGTGTTAAAGGGGGCTGCTGCACGCAGACTAGGTTCTGTTATGGCTCTGCTCTTCAAAAGGGGCTGGTTCTCTTTCTTCCACTGGAAAACTAACAGTCACTCGTGTGGTGATATCCAACATAAAAAAAGCATAGCCCTCGCTGAAGCTTCTGTGGGACCCAAGCAATGCATACATCTTCAGACAGCCCAGGGGTGACCTGAGTCAATACATTTAAACACCTCTCACTTATGCTGAAGCCAGTGAGTGCCCGTCAGGGGAAGAAAAATAGATGTGGGCTTCTATTCTATGCCCTTGCCAAATTTTACACCCAAGAACACCTGAAGGAATTTGGAGATTTTAAAATTTTCTATTGCATTTTAGTTAGCTACTGCAGGTGATTTCATGCGTATCTGTACATTTAAGTTGATAAGGATATTATAGGAGATGTCAGTGGAAGCAGGACTGGTCTGCAAATGTATATGTTGTGAAAGGCATTCATTGAAATGATCTCTCTGCCAACAGCGCGCTTGGTTATTTGTGTGCATCTATGTCCTTTCTCTCTTTATTTGTGTGGATGGGTGATAAAAGAGAAGATAGAAATAGAAATAAGGTGAACTCATTTTTAACAGTTTCTGTAAAGCCACTGCACCCACCACACAGGAGATGAATTCCTTGGACCCCACTGTTCTCTCCCCCTGGGTTGTGCAGGAGTTACTCAGGTGCTCCAGGGTGCATGCTCCAATGTGGCACAGAAAAAGGAGCCTACAGTATGTACCTTTATCTTGGCATTCAGTTATATTTTTTTCTGGATAATATAACAAAAATGCAGAAGCTGCATTTTCTTGAAACATGTACAAACCAGTGGCAGCATGAAGAACAGGTGGGAACCTCATTTTGAAGGCCCCGTGGGGAATATTGCCAAAGGAATTGCACTTTGTGGGGTTATTAAAAAAAAAAAAAAAAATAAAAAATACATGCACAAAGATGGTGTCAGCATCTTAAATACATCCCCACCCCTCGGAAATATTGTGGGTCCCTGAATCAATATACTTTTTTAGGAGTCCCACAGCCACTAACATGGGAAACTTCCTTAAATTATTCACCTAATATCACCCAAATAAGTATATTGAGAATTTTGAAACTGTGTAAATGAACTGGAATAAGTATCTCAGGAAAACCTTTCAGGAATCTTTCTCCAAAACCTATTCCTAGAAAGATTTCCCAAAAGTTGTTAGCAACTACAGAAGTTAGTTTTGCATACTTAAGATTTGATCTGGCTTAAAGAAGCAATCATACATACTGGTTTTTCTTCCCAGGTTCTCGTATGTGCACTTACTGCAATAAGGGGGGTATTTTCAGCTGCTTCTGCATTGCTCCTGTGTTGACATTTTGGGATGATGTTCCCCAGATGTCTTTGGACAAGGGCAACATTTTGAGGCTGAGGTGAGGATTGGAACAGTGATTGGAAACATTGGAATCATCTAACCATTAAAAGCTTTCAGGTGCTCATCATGTGTTTAAACACCTAAAAGCAATTTCTAAAGCTCAAGACCACTGAATGCCTCTTCCCTCATTATTCAACAATGCATAGAAAACATAGGCATATATAAAGCTTTGTGTGTATGTGTGCATGTGCAATGATTTGATCATTTATGCAAGAGCATGTACAGTAATGCTCCAAGTACCTAGAAGATGTTGGGTTCAGTGGTACCAGAAATAGGTACTTAGAGGTAGAGCCAAGGGACTTACATGAGAGGATTTGACCTGTTTGAATCTCACATTACACACTTTGACTTGGTGCTGATCGCTGTCTTAAGCCATGAGCCTAGTTGGGTTTCAAAACCACCTCTGGGGCAAAGATAAATACACAGCTGCTTGCAAATTCACACACATGGGAGTAAGAAGCTAATATGTTTCCATAAATACATGCTCATGAATGTACCTCTCCTTTACTTAAATGTGGAATCAAAATCCTCTTCTTTTTCCATACTAGTCTTCTTTTTTTTTTTTTTCATAGGTGAGGGAGGACCATTTTTTAAACTAAAAAGATCATAAGAAGTTGTGTTAACTGAGTGTGACAACAGGGGCACACTACTGTTGGGCATCACTAGTAGTGAGAGCCACGCTTCCATTGCTGTGTAGGTGACTTGCAGTTCACTCTACCTTTTCCCATGAAGGTCTACATTTTAAATCTTACAAAACACTTTTTCACTTTGATGTAACTAGCTGAGAGTAAGATTCAGCTGCAAGAAACCTGGGTGAACCTCAACCCAGATAAAACAGCAGGAATCCCTTTGACCTTTGAAAAAGATCAAAGAAGATGAGGTACATGCAGCGATGCAAGAGTAGAAGTCATCACCTGGGATGTAGAATTTGGTCCTTCATCAGCCAGGAGCCAGCTGAATCCCATAGCAGTCTGGGATCCAGGGGCATTTTCCAGATCCCCAGTCTGGGAACCAGATATTGTTTCCCACTGGCGATGCCTTCCTCCAGTGGAAAGGAAGCCTCAGGGTAGCAGGAGCACAGGCTCCCCAGCACTGCTTGGAGCTCCCCAGCCTGGTTTGCAGCCCTGGCACCCGGTGTTCTCCCCACTTGCTCCTCCGGCACAGACTGCCTCTTACCCCTACATAAGAGACCACAAACTATGTCCCTCAAGTAGTAATCTATGGTTGCTCCTAACACCTCCATCAGCTTTACCCATCTGAAGCATCAGATGTCACTCCCTTTAGCAGGACAAGTCAAAGGTATCTGCTGCTTTCCCAGCTGCCTTGGACAGGACCTGTACAGGCAGCTTCTCAGTTGCTACACGCCAGAGGGTCAGACCTCAAGTCAAGGAAACCCTGAAACCTGCCATCTTCACAGAGAGTGTCTCCATGTCCAGGATACACTCTACCTCATTGCCCATTGACTGTAAGATGGAGAACAGAAAAGTCCTGTTATTCCCATTAGGAATCTGGAAAAGCTTGTAAGTCCAGTAACCAATGTTGGAGCTATTGTTCCTTTGTGGTTTTGAGTTAAGCAATGGAAAATGAGCTGGGGAAAGGTACAGATATGTGGAATAATGCTGCTTTTCCAGACACACAGAAACAACCTTGTTCTAAACCCGAGAGCGTGGATGTTGGAATAACAATGTGAAAATGCCAGTAGATGCTCCTCTTACAATGCAAAAGATGTCAGAAGAAACATTTGTATTAACATACATAGTGTTACCTCACATTCTTATCTGTTTTTGCTCTGCTGTATCTATTCTCCCATTGGATAATTTTGGACAATGCACACTGAGGCAGCCATGGGTGTAAAACTGTCTAGGAGTCTGGGCTCACGTGGTGGACAAAGGTGGCTAGATCAAGGCTAAAAGCCTCATTGCACATCTCTCTGCAGCTTCCAGATCATGCCTTTGTTTGGACACAGATGTCCCCTAGCCATTCAGCGGGACTCGGATGCAAGGTATTGAGAAGCATCAATTCATGCATTGAACTCTCAGTTTACAGATTGTCCTTGGAAGAACTGATTCATTTGGAGCAGGAGCACAGCCACTTGTTTTCTCTGCCAGCATTTCGAACCTCAGGTCAGAAGGCTTAAGGATTTTGGGAAGGGGGGAATAAAGGTTTATGCAAGTCTAACTTATTACTCTGTGCCCTCAGGATATGCAAGGTGGCTTTCACTGATGTCTGGCATCTGGTTTGAGGTGCACAAGCGTTGCTGCAGACCAATCCCCACTGATTTAGGTGGTGTTATGGAAGATTTAGACAAGCATAGTCGAAGGATTCATTTTTATTTTGAAACTGTTCTGGGTCAAACCCTGGAAGAAAACATATAGGGATTAATATGAACTTATCACCCCTCCATTAATTTCCAGTGACAGACCCATTTCTTTCTATTCCAGCTTGCTATTGCTCCCAAGGTAGTAAGTTAAATAAGCCAGCTCTGCCCATCTCAGAGGTAATTGAAGTCATGTCTTCTTCACTCTTGGTGCTTTAGGCCCCCCAAGGAAGTGGACCGTTATTTTGTCCAAGTTAACCAAGAAAACCATAGCAATTCTGCTAGAATTTGAAATTGAAAATAATGTAGGCAATCTGCTTATATGGCCTGCACTTTGCCTGCCTAATCAACTAGAATATAACCTGCCTAACAAGCTTGTTCTGAATGCAAGCTCCATTTTACAAGATTTGCAGTAAAAAGAGATTTGCTTTACCTATTTTTGCTTTTGTCACCTGAAGCCACAGACATAATTTTTCTTTTATTTTTTTTTTCCCTACCCCAATGAAATGGCTCCCTCTTTGATGAATTTCTGCTATATGAAGTATAATCTCTTCTGGGAGAATTAATAATTTTGTCGGTTTATAGCTGGAATTCTTATTAATGCTATCTAATTGACATTTTAGAGACACATCTTAAACATATGTTTAAAAAAAAAGAAACCCAAAACAAAACTATACCTTTCAGGAATAGGAAGAAAATACAGAAAAACAACAAACTTTGCAGTCATCTCTTGGATGCTGGATTCTTCCAGACTCACAGCTGCTCGAATGCCTTCTGCCAGCTGAGTGAAGAGTTTGATGTGATAACAAAAGAGCTTCCCTGGAAAAGCCAAAAATATGTCTGTAGCACAGCAGCTGACCAGCTCAGCATCACGGGTCACTGCAAGCACAAACCGCCTGCTTCTCTATTCATTCCTTTAGCTCCTGACTAAATGCTGAGTCAAGTTTAAGGGCACAGACCACATCCAGACCATTCATCACAAGTGCTGCAACCATTTCTGTCCCTTGATTTTGCAGGAAACCCTGGGCAACAGATACCCTGGGTCACCCAGAGCTCTCTTGACATTAAATATCACGGTGGCTGCAAAATCTGAATGCTTAGAGACACCTTAGAGGGCTTCTGAATATTGTCCTGTGTCTTGTTAAGGGTGTTTGGTGGCTTGGGGCCTGAGGACCTCTCCCTTTTCAGGGATGCCATCACTGGCTGCATTCCCACAAGTGACAGCCACCAAGAGCTGTTTTCTTGAGGTCCAAGCCTTAAACACGCAGCCGTGGCCCTGCTTTCCCCTGCTGTGTCACTCAGCATTTACAAGACACGGTGGGGAGAGCATCTTGATTGACGTCCCCCTCAGGGAAGGAGAGGGGAGAACCGTGTGGTATCAGCGGTGAGTCATCCTCCTCAGATTATCTTCCCCTCCTAAGACGCTAAATATACCTTGGCGACGCCAGCTCAGGCTGACTACAATTTTAGGATGATGGCGAGGATGTTTTTAAGCCTTCAAAAGTGGCCAAATGCATGAATTTTTCAAGCAGTCAAGAGAAGTGGTGGGTACAGAGTGTCCCCCCGGGGTGTCCCCCCACAGACTGTCTGTCTGTGTCTGCCCCATCACCGCTCCCATGGCAGGGAGCGAAGCCCACGGAGTCGGTGCGGGGCAAGCAAAGGAGACCCACGCAGAGGACAAGGGAGCTGCAGCCTGGATTGTAAAAGAAAATTATGCCCCAATAATAGAGAAACATGCAGCCCTTTTGCTCGGTTCACAGGCTGCAGCGCTCTAATATTATTAACCTGATTTATTTCAAGGAGAGGATCACTTTACGAAGCAACTGTGTCGAAACTTTGTGCAGATCAAAGGCCATTAACAAAAGGCAGGCTTTGGGAAAACAAGCAAAACTCAGGCTGTGCACTCAGTGAGCACATTTTCTAGTTTTCAGTCAAGAAGTCATTGGCAGTGTCAGTGCTTGAAAACTGCGTGGCTCAGGCATTTCTAAACCCTTTTAATCCATCACAAAGGGCTCCCTTGATTGTTGCTTTGTTTTTCTGCTGCTGCCCTACAGTATGGCTGCCAGTGTATATTCCTGATAAGCAGTGAGCTATGCAGATGCTGCTAGGTTTCCCTGCCTTTGGTGCTGCACAACCTGCCAGTCCCTGTGTGAGGGACACAATCATGTGTCACAAACAGCCAGGAGAGGTGACACTCCATCCTCCCCTTGCAGTCCAGGAAACTCAGAAGAATACAAGATTAATTTCCATGAGCCGTGTGGTGCCACCCATAAAAATCCCTATTGCAATAAATGGGAAGTTCTGCTTAAAAACCGAGGGCAGAATGAAGCCCCCGCAATATAAATGGCATTTTAATCCCCACAGATTGAGAGTTTGGCATTACTAATGCAATTAATTGCAATAAAAGAGAGTGAGCACCAGCTCCATGGGTCTGAATATACCATTCAACACACAATCCATCCTGAAATGTTCGGGGAAACTATGTCTCTCTTCTCGTGTGACTGAAATCCCAGCATAGCCTGTCCTACTGGAAAAAAGCACCACAAAAGTCTAACAGGCATATTCAGGAGGAAGAACAGTGCATCAGGGAGGGTCTCAGCACAGCAGCAAGTGATCACCTGAGTAAAACAGCACCTGGATCCCCTGGGAGAGCACAGGCCACACCGTGTACAAGCACCTCCCGGACTAAGCTACAAGGGAAACAAAGGGGACATCACAGTTTACAGCAAAAAGAGCAATGGCCTCTTATTTTCACAGTTCTGCTTCACCTCTGCAATCTTTCTTAAATGCAGCAGCCCCATGGGGGTTTTGGAAACTTGGGGGCCCTGGAGCCAGCTGAACACTATGTAGTGCCAGGTGTAATGTTAGCAGAGAAAACATCCAAAATGATCATGACAGCAGCCCCACCAGCAACTCCATGCACTTAGCCAAAAAAAGGAGCATGGATAAGGGAGGGCTGTTGCTTCATCCCAGGTGCAAACCTTAATCAAGAGCCAAGGAAACTGAGCTGTTTAACTCAAAGCACCCCCTTCCCTTGCTGCACCCCGACAGCAAGCACATACGTATGCCCAGGATGCTCAGGTTGTCCTTTACTGATGGCTGCAAAATGGTAGGGTTTTATGTGCAGGACACCAGCATCTGCTGAGGTTGACCATGAACCAGTTATTCCTTCTCCTCAGCCCTGGAAAAAGAGAGAGATTATATTTTCATTTACAAATACATATTTGTTTGGTTTTTTTCAAATGGTGGCTACACAAAGAGAGGAAAATCAGAGAGATACCCTGTCCTTGCAGGGTCCTTGCAAATGTTACCCTGAGCCCTGGGACATGGCACAGGCAGTGCCGCTGGGCTCGTATCTGAGCTCCAGGACAGAGGACTGAGAAGAGAGTGCATCAGGAAAGCAAACAGGGATGCATAGAAGCAGGAAGAAGAGCAGAAGGTGGGGGGAATGAGTAATTGAGGTGCTATCTGCTGATGTCCAAAGACCCTAGTGACACATGAATGAACCTGGGTGAAGGAACATCTGTGCGTGCTGAGGGCTGGGCAACACTGGGAATAAATGCAGCAGAGGAGATGAGAATGAGCATGTACCTTACATTCAAAATCCAAATGGAAAGACATTTTCACGTCACCATTTTAATATTAGATGTTAAATGTCCAGCATTAATAACATTAACACCCAACAGCATTAACACCCTATTAATTTTTAATAAATTTTAATAACTAGTGACCTCTTAAATTAAATTTACAGATTGAAAAATATCATCAATATCAAACGTTTGTGAGACATACAAATTCTTTCCAAATATGTGTTGCAGCTGCTTATTGCAATACCTGTGATATCAACTTTTACAGCCATTGCTTGTCTGACTCCCCTCTGGCATTTTCACAGCTCAGCCCTGGGCACCTCTCCCCTGCAGCTGCTCCTTCTGTGGTACCTTTATTTCCACCCAGCCTAAAGCACCAAACACCAAATACCGCAGAGATGCTCGAGTCTGCAGAGCTCTTCCCTGGATGACATCTCATTAGCAATAAGGGAAAATGGGGGCCAAAAACACCAGTGTGTTTTTAACAGTCTCGTACAACCTTCTGAATGATTGCAGAGTGAAACATCAGATTTAGGTATGGCAGCTGGTCTTTTCTTTTTTGATACTAACCGTCAGCCTCAGTCTTTGGTCCCTTTTTTGTCTTGAAAGAGAAGGATGCATTAAATAGGATGTAAAAATGTTACTGGCATCACTAGAAGCAGCACAGAGAAGCTCAAGAACTTCAAACCCAATATCCTTATCTTCTCTTGCCTTTGAATGCTCCTGTCTTATTTTTCAGTTTGTCTGCTAAATGTGTTTGCCCCATTATAGCCACAAGCTCTTTGAGACAGTGGCTGCATCTTCTACTATTACATTTTTCTTTCAAAGAACCAGGGTGAGGTGGGACACTTAATTAATATGAAGTCACAATGATATGAAACAGAACACAAAATTATTTCTATAAAGAATAGAAGACTTGGCAGAATAAACCCACTAGGATGTAAGGTTTTCAGCGGGGTTTGGTTTTCTGGTTTTGTAGGAATATTACGTACCACAATGTTTTCCCTGGCCTGACCAATGAGTATTAGCTAGAAGAAAATGGTATATTAATTTCCCTTGACAATAATTGGAGCAGCCTATGATCTTAGCAATGCTCTGGGCATATTCCGAAGGTCAGACCAAGAGTGTTGCCACCGTGTTGCTCTTATGTGCCACTCCCTACACATCTCCAGGAAAACCTACTAATCCACTTAAACAATTACCTCTCCGAGGAAGAGGGAGAGGACTTTGTATGAGGATACCTAATGAAAGACTCAGCCTGTGAAACATTTGAAAAGCTCACAGAGCAAAGAAGTGGAATACAACTATTATCTGACATATAGCACCAATGAATAAAATCGTCACCAGACTGAAACCTCTTGGTATTCTTATTCATGTCTGCACTGCAAAGTGGTTGGAGCCTAAAGCTAATGAAGGAAATAATATGCAATTCATCATGGTGTAGAGAGAGAAAGACAAACACAACTCTTGACTCGTGTCACGTCAGTGCCTTTCAAACTCCTCTTTGCGGCAGCTTTCAGGAAAGGACTGTATTCTCTGTGCCACTTACCAGCTTGCTTTCATCCTGTGAAAGAGGCCGTGTCCCAAAACCCAGCTTGGGCTGCAAGCAGGAAATCCTCACTGCTTCTTAGGGCTCGCCTTGGACATGCATACAAGATACAGAAAGATAACCAGTGGGCATGCCTGACTTTAGAATCATAGAATCATAGAATCATCTGGGCTGGAAGGGACCTCCAAAGGTCATCTAGTCTGACCCCCCCCCAGAGTCAGCAGGGACACCCCCAGCTAGACCAGGTTGCCCAGGGCCTGGTCAAGCCTCACCTTGAATGTCTCCAGGGAAGGGGCCTCAACCACCTCCCTGGGCAACCTCTTCCAGTGCCCCACCACTCTCAGCGGAAAGAACTTATTCCTAATCTCCAATCTAAATCTGTTTTTCTTCAGTTTAAACCCATTGCCCCTTGTCCTGTCTCTGCAGGCCTTTGTAAACAGGCTCTCCCCAGCCTTCCTGTAGGCCCCCTCAGGTACTGGAAGGCCGCTATTAGGTCTCCCCAGAGCCTCCTCTTCTCCAGCTCCCAGCTCCCTCAGCCTGTCCTTGGAGAAGAGGTGCTCCAACCCCCTGAGAATTTTGTGGCCCTCCTCTGGACCCAACTCCATCAGGTCCATGTCCTTCTTCTATTGAGGGCTCCAGACCTGCATACAGTGCTCCAGGTGAGGTCTCACCAGAGCAAAGTGGCAGAATCACTTGTCTGGACCTGCTGGCAACACTTCTTTTGATGCAGCCCAGGATACGATTGGCCTTCTGGGCTGCAAGTGCCCACTGCCTGCTCATGTCCAGTTTCTCATCCATCAGCACCCCCAAGTCCCTTTCCTCAGGGCTGCTTTCTAACCCCTCGTTGCCCAGTCTGTATTGATACCGAGGATTGTTCCAGCCCAGGTGCAGAACCTTGCACTTGCTCCCATAAGTTGCTTGCCTTTAAGTTCATGGGGCATAACATTGGAGGTAAATAGCTTAAACACCTCTTCCATGTACTGGGGACAGTGTGTACAGCCACTGCTGTGCCTGGTAAAGGGTGATGGGATGCAGGGATGTCACCTGCCTGTGCTGAGACCACATCACCTCCACCTAGTTTGCCTACCTCTCCCAGAGAAAATCTTGCCTCTGGAAAAAAACTTCACTCTTTGTTGGCCACCATTGATTTTCCATCACTGCTAGCAGGTGAAACTCCTTCTCCTGTCTTCCTGTGTTCTGCACAGCACTGGGAAAGTACTGGATGCAAGAGGGACTGCAATTCATTCTGGGGCTGGCACTGCCTCTGTACTATGCACAACGGTCCTAGAAGAGCAGCCTTTGCTATTCCAGCCTTGGAACACTGATTTTCCCTTTAACTAATGCCATTACTGATCTGGCGTGGGGCTATACTGCAGCCACCCCTCAAATACTCAAAGTCATGGGGAAATAGCAAAAGGAAAGAATTTGCTTAAAGAAAAAACAATGTGTGATTTTGGATTTAAGAGCCAATTTGGTATATTCACTGCTAAAAAAACTCCCAGAGAGTAGATCCACCCCAAAACTGCATACCTGTTTCTAGGCAGCTCAGGCATCTCAGTAGGGGAGGATGCTTTGGACACAGGGTGACCTTGGAGGACAAGGCTGGGCACAGAGTGCTACATTGCACCCCATGGGGCCAGCTTCCACCATATTGGGACAGTGGGGGGCCATGGACACTTCACCCTCTCCATGTGAAGCCTGGTAGGCTCATGCTGGACCCTGCTGAGAGCAGTTTAAAACCTCCCCATGTATGGTGGTGGCTTCCTCCTGCTGTCATGTAGTGGTTGCCATCAGCTGAGCAGGGGGAACTGCCAACCCTCACTATGCGACCCCCCTCCCTGGCCCCAGAGCAGTGGGTTTGGTGCTGGTGGAAACTTTGCAGCAGACACACATGTCTGAAAATTTTCAATTTTTTCTTCATCTTTTAAATAGCGGGGCCTGGTGCTTGCCTGGATATTTGGGGCACTTTCAGTGCACTTGCAGCTGCAGATTGGCACCTCTAGAATTTTAGTCATGATTTCAGTCAATTTGCACATTTCCAAAATGGAGCAAAACCTCATAAAGCACAGATCTAATGCATATAATACCAATTTGCTGAATGTCAGTGTATACTGACCTTCTATTACAAACACTGGCAGATGGCCATTCCTTTAGTACTCAAGAGTTGCTTGAATAGAAAATCAAGCAATGGCTTAGCCTGTATTTTGCCTCTGCATCAGTGCCCATAGCAACACGCAGTGGTAGCCGCCTGAACGTGATGCCTCTGCTACCACCAGCTCCTTTCCAGCACAGCAAAGCCATTGGTGGTCCCATGGCTACCATATTCAGTTCTGTCAGAGCTACAAAATAGCAAGAGGGTCCTGCTGAGAAAAAGGCAGGAGCATGTGGGCTGCCGTGTGGGAAGCTTCAGCCCAGCCACAGAGAGCTGCAGACAAGTCCCTCCGAGAGCCAGAGTGATGGTGGTACCTGTAGAGCAACCGTGCCTTTGCAGCAGTCAGGGGAAGGAGAGCCAGTCAGCCCCATCTGAATGTCAGGCAAAAATGGACCATTTTAGCAGAAGAAAAAGCTGCCAGAGAATCCAGGGAATGCAGGATCAGATCAGACTCCTTCTCTGCAACCTGGCACGTGTGGCCAGCCTCTGCACAAGCACCAGCTTCCTCAGACTTTGTATCCAAGAGTTTGCAGCTATTTTCCACTAGTCCAGTTTTTCTGGGGTCTTTTTTTTTCCTAACTACCCCACAAGACCTTCTTCCAGAGCCCAGAGCCTGGCAGTGCACAGGAACAGTGTGTGTCCCCAGTACAGGTGACACATACCGTGCATCGCTCCAGATTTGTTCCTTCCCTTTTCAGTATCCCCTCAGATCTTCCATACCAGAGCGTAGGCAGCCTTCATGTTTTGGAAATTATGGATGCACTGGTGGCTGCTCTTGGAAATTGAAAGTGGTGCGATGAGTCGCCAAATGCTGTGGCATCCTGCACTCTTCTCCTCCGGGACTATACTTTCTCCCTCGGTACTCAGAGGTACTCTGAGGTACTCAGAGATTGGAGGCCTTGCATGCAAGGAGCGGAATTCCCACCTCCTGGTTTGTGGGTGCAATCTGCTTGCAAAATAAACTGTGGGTTGAGGAGTTGCACTTCCACGCACTGGACTGAGCCTGTGATTGAGTTTGTGAGCCTGCTGGCAGCACCACTGCCGTCTTCTAAGTGTTTTCACTTGGTTTGCAAAGATGCTCAGAATCTCAGGGATATTCCCTGCCAGACTCTGGCAGTTCTTTTAATAGGCTGTGAAATTTTGGAATCAAACTATTTAAGCCTTCTGACAACACAACACATCTCCAGGTGCCTAACTCCACAATAAACATCCATTGTAGGGCCTTCTCCCTTTACAATGCGGATTAATTTTAACCCTCACAACAGCCTAATGGAAAGACCACGCTGCACTCCAAATGCCAAACACTTGCTGAAAGCTTTCCTTTGTTAGCGCCTCCCGGTTTAGTCACCACCAGCTTCTGAAAAGATTCCACAGAGTTAATGTTTCCATTTCTTTTAATTCGCTCGCAATGATGACACAGCCATAACACAGCTGTGTTCCAGCTCAAAGGAGCCGAGTGTGGATGCTGCCCACTGTTCCTCGGCCCCTGCTCCCTCCCTGGCTCGCAAACGGGGCTGATGCTGTTGAGAGGACACTGTGACATTTTCCTATCTGGGGTGGAAAAGTTCTTTTAGAGGAAGCCTCCTTTTTTTTTTTTTTTTCCCCTTCCTTTTTTTTTTTTTTTTTAATTTGACATTTTTCCTGTGAAAAGCTGATCTAATTCTCCAGGAATAATGTAAACTCTTACACACTTGAAGCATTGCACTGGAGAGTTTATAGATAAAGCTGAACTATTTTATGGTTCAATTATCCCAAAGTATGGGGGATCCCTGTTGCATTAACACTTCAGGAAGATAGTACAGTGAGGGCTTCCTTGCTCCTCTCTGTGTAAGTTAGGATTTGGCAGTAAAACCTTCACTGCAGCTTTCTTACTACAAAAGCCATTAGTACCGCTAGTGGTAAAAGCCACATGAAAGATTTTCTGCAACGCCTGTGTCTGGTATTAGTGTTTGTACCAATTCCCTACCCTATTCCAGAGAAAGTTTTAAGTCACCTATTCTGATGCACAATAGATAAGGTGGAAGGGAGATATTCGGGGATGGGAGGAAGCAGAGAAAAGGGGATGAAGTAGTGGCGCAAGGCTTGGAAGTGGCACAAACACTGCAGCAGCAGCTGATTGCCACTGGGCTGCCTGGGCTGATCCTGGGGAAGATGTCATGACATGGGTCTCCAGATCATCCTGACATGAGCGGTGAGCAGGTAGAGCTTTTAGCTCCGGAATTAATGCAGCATGCACTAGACTGGAAATCTGGGACAAGAGGGAACAAATTGTCCAGCCTGTTCTACTTATCTAAGAGTTTTCTCGGTGGTGCACTGGGCTGTAGAAATCACTGGGACCCTGTCTGAGTCCACTCTTCTACTGACCCAAACAGGCATGCAATTCCATGACAGATTTGAGGGTTTAACATCAGCTTTTCTGACAATACTGGGGTTTTATTTTGAACGAGCATTTTTTTAACATATTCTGCCTTCAGCAAGTTGAACTGTGCAAGAGGTTTGTGCAGGAATAGATGTACCACCATCGTCTCCATTCCTGGTGTCTGGTACGGCTTGGGTATGGCTCCCAGTTCTCCAGCCATACCCAGCTGCCTTAGAGATACAGCTCATATTCTTGAAGGAATTGTTGTTCATCCGTTGCTGGTGAACACTTTCATTTCTATGAGAATCTAATTAGGTTCAGTGATTAGGAGTGCTAATGGGCATAACAATCCCACAGAAATTTCCCTTTCAGGAAAAGGAGGGCAGCAAAAATATCCAGCAAAAGAAGAAGAAAAAGAAAGAGAGGAAAAAAAGAAAAAACCCTACAATTTTATGCAGGGTGAAATAAATAAATAAATAAATAAATAGCCACTATGCAAATGTCTCTACCTATCTATCAGAGATCATTGTAAAGACAAATTAGTTAATTGCTGCAAAGTGCTTTGAAAATGAAAAGGGATATATAAGAGGTGATTATTATTATTCACAACAATCTGGTAGGTGAAGGCATCTGTCTGTTTTGCTTTATATATCCCTAGAGCTTTCCCAAAGCAACATTAGAAGAAAGGAAAAGACCTAAAACAGGAGAACAACAATCCCAAAAGGGAGAGAAAAGGCCTGTGACATTTGTGAATAATAAAAATAATAAGCTACAGATCAGATTAAAAAAATACCATCAGGAGTATAGAGCAAGAAATCTACACTGAGGTGCATTTGAACTGATCTTAATGGATATGAAGATCATTAGCAGTGTGCTGATACTGCTGAACTGACATGAAAAATATTAATTTAAATAGGAATATCTTACATTAAATGTATAGCTGCATTACAATGCAAATAAGTCAATCTTCTGTGCCCTATGCTTTGGTCCTTTTGGTATAAATCTGAATGTCTGTTTTGTGTCCAAATTGACAAAAATAAAGGGTAAAGTATTTATCCCACTAGAAGACCTGATGCAATTCTGCAATCTGATGCTCAAGGATGATGTAATGAGATCCATAATTTTGGCTACAACTAAATCACACATTTGTCTCCAGAAGATGTAGAATATCATCCAAGCCTCTGATTACTTGTATTATGTGTTAACTCCCCTCACATCAGCAGTCCCTCCAGACCCCAGGGAGCTAGTCATGTGCTTATGCTAAATGCATGCAAAAGTGCTAGCAAGATCACTACACTAATTTTCAGCATCAGAAAGTAAAATAATGCCTAAACTGATACAAGACTCCCGATGAGTCTGTGGGCTACAGCATTTCATATCTGTGGAAGAATTAACTCATTTTTCCCTCTTTTCCCCCCTTTTTCTCTATATAGCAGCTAAATTATCACTTGCCCTAGCTATGAATCACTTCAGAGCTCATTCCTTAAAGGTACCCAAAATTCCCTCAGGTGTCTTGACATAATTCTATTACATCTTATTTCTGTTTAATATTAAATTCTTTCCTGCATGTATAAATAAAGCTGGAAACCTTTTTAGGTAACACAGCTTAATGGGGAACTAAGAACATGAGCACCGAATGTCACTATCTTACATACATTTTATTATTAATAGTAATTCATGCAGAACCAGCCACTTCACAAGAAGAGACTAAACACTTACATAAAGCTAGGTGCTTCTCTCTGACCTTAATTTGTTTCTGTACTTGAACACTGGATTCCCTTTCAAAAAATAATTATTCCCATAAAGATTAAAAACCAATAATGCAGTCTCTTTCTGGGTGGCAAACAAATGCAGGAGCTTGAGGGTGAATGCTAGGCATACTTTCTTGGTGGCTATTCCAATAAACTAGAGGGTAAGAGGTCACATACTGGGTCAGGATGTGGGTCTCCTGAGAGAAGGGAGGTGGAGGATGGGGCCTGTTTGTTCCCGCGTGTTTCATGGCATTTTCTGCCTTGTCTGTAATACATAAGACAGACATAAGACAGTACAGACAGAGCTGTTTTCTTACAGCTTCTTCTATCGGTTCACTGGAGGGACCAGACAACACCCCAGGTTTTGCTGTGGTAAGACAGTCTTAATTTAAGTCTCTGGTGACAGCAATTTCAGCATTTCTTCTTGACGGCCAGTTTGTTTCCCTGTGTGAAAGAGCTGAAGACTTTAGTGCAGCTCCCAAGGAAAACACATCCTTCTTACACCTGACTTTTCTAACTGAGAAAAGTGTTTAGCATGCCCAAGACTAGATGAACCCAGAAACTGAAAAGACCTTGATCAAGAGCTCATCAAATCCCATGGAAAACCTCCCTCCTAGGAGGAAGGACAGGATGTCTGCAGTAGTCTTCCAGGATAAGAAGTGGGGAGCTTCTGCTGCTTGGCACCTTACGCCCAGATAGGAGAGATTTTGGTGTGATCTCTCTCACTTCTGATGAAATGGCACATCCATCCAGGCAGGGGCACAGCGCAGTTTTTTATTCTACCTTACAGAACCATAGACCCATAGGCACTTTTGGTTGCTCACAGTCTCTCAAAAGAGGTTCGTAATTTGCCCAGAGGAGCAGGGGATAGTAGAGGGAAAAGGCAGAGGTTAGCCAAAACAGGATTTCTACTCCACCTCTTTCAAAGTTAGTGTTTGCTTAGGAGATTCACTCATTCTTCTAAGTGAACAATGAAAATGCTAATTGGAGTGGTATGTGATGTTTCCCACCAGTGGTCATGAATGATACATCGCTGTACTGGGCAACATGCACAGAAACAGAAGACTTGGTAGTAAATCCAGATTTACCCCAGCTGAAGTATTTACATGTTCAACATTGCCATAAAAGGTGGATATTAACAGTCCTTGAAGTATTTCTTTCCCTCTACCTCTACCAAAAAGTGAAAGCACAGTTTTTCCCAACTAACCAGTTAGAAATCTGAGTGCAGAGATCATAGAGGACTTGGCGAAATCAGTGACAAAAGAGGGGTTCCCAAATTGTAAGCCCACATGGAGACTATTTTTATGTTATTTTTCCTCTACTTTTGGAAAAGCGTGTGCACTGTGGGGAGCAACTGCAGAGGGAAGAACGTAAACTGATAAGGGTGCCAAAAAACAACAGGAAATACAAAACAAAGATTCTTGGATTAAAATAACCCTTCAATATGAAAAAAAAAATACAAGAAAATTAAACATAAAAATCAGAACGGTGCATGATGTCTTTTGCAGTCCTTTGGTATTACATAGTGGTTGGCATAAAAAGGAAAGCTGCCATATTAATTGAAGCTGCTTGTAAAGAGCATAATAAGGCATCTACCATGATCCTTTTCAGTATCCAAAGACATCCATCAAAGCCAGAGACAGAAAGGGATGGCTTGCAGTTTATATTTTGAAGCACTGTTTTGGAGAAAATGCATTGTGTTTTTTTCCTCTTCCAGGGATGCAAAGCTGGAATTTGGACAAGAAAGAGTCTGACGCTTTCCGATTACTGGAAGAAGTGCTTGGAGATGTGCTTTGTATTTTCCATCCCATCTGTGGCATAGTCAGAGATATCTGCATTTAGGATATTCCTTTTCTGGCTAGCAATTAATGACCAGTACAAGCAAATAGTGTTGAACTGACACTGTGTGCTGACATTTATGTCTCCAAAACTTTGCCCTCCCAAGTCCAATCTATGCACTTCAGGTGATAAGTAGGGGGTTTTGTGTGGGGAAAAAAAACCCCAACAAACAAACAAAAAAGGAAAGAAAACCAGAGGGTTCATCCAACATGGATGCAGTAAGGACAGTAAGAATACTCGCTGAGGACAGTTCCTCACAGGAAGGAACTGTGCAGTCAAAAATCCCTTGCATATCAAGCAAGTCCTCATTTAAAATACTTTGGAAACTGGGATAAGCATGACTAATTTCCCTGCAAATTGCAGAAACGGCTTTTGGTTGTGCTGGGTTGCTGAGCCCCATAGATGAAGCTCAGGTCCTCATTCATCACCTGGGCTTTCTGGCTGCAAAGTTTAAGCAACCTCCTGCTTCGTTCCTCTGTTTTTTTTCACCTGTGAAACTTGCATGTCACCTATCTGCCTCACGATGAGATTATGAGGCTAATTCAATCACATCTATAAAGCTCTTTTGAGATAGTTGGAGAAAAGGTGCTATAGCAGCCATCAAGCCCTTCGTTATCATTAGAGGTGGCATTTGAGTGCCAGCTGAGTACTGCGGGAGTCGGATCCAGGCATCAGCTGTGGCTATCTGTCGTAATGACCCAGATGATGAGAGTGGCTGAATGGGGAACAATTTTGGTGACCTGCAAAATAGCTCCATTAAAAATGCAAACTCTTGTGAAGCCAGAATTTAATTCAGTGCCTGGAGAAACCAAAATCTTCTCACATCTCTTTATGAAGAGGAAATTAATTAATACTTTTCCTTTAGCAAATACTATTTGCTAAAATAAACCAAGAGAACAAAAGAGACTGATAAAGTTTCTTGGAGGGTTTCATTAGAGGACAGAAGGCAGCAAGGGGTGACAGAAAGGCTTCCCACCACCCAGGAAAAGTGTTGGGATTTTTTCTTCTGCTTCAGTCTCTTCACCCTTCTCCCACTCCCACACAGCCAGACCCACTTCTCTGGCACAAAATCTTTAAGGTCACCTTGTGAAAGTGGGTGGTCCTGCTGTCCACCCAGCTGCAGTCCAGTTATCCCACCCACTGCCTCCCACCTCACATTTTCCAGAACATCTCCCACAACAGACAAAGTTGTGGAAGCAGGCAAAGAGAGGCTGGAGTTTGCTGCAGGAAAGGAGAGAGCAAGGGGACCCATACCTGTGTCAGAACCAGCTTGGAGGTATCTCCCAACTCCCCCCACTTTCTTCCATGGGATATAACAGACAGAGCTGTGAATAAATATTTATACTAAACATAGTCAGGAATGAGAATTCATGATTTAAAATTACACAAATATTTGGGAATCTAGACACTATAACTCAAGTGGCACTTACTCTCCAAGTGCAACTGAAAATATGTAACTCCTCAGTTTACTAGCAGTGTCAGCTCCCCAAGTGTGGAGATGAATAATTTAGGGTGGAGGAGAACTGGAGAGTGGCTGAGCGTGGAGTTTGCTGGAGAGAAGAGTTGCCCTCCACCACCTTCACTGGTGACTTTTCCTGTCCAAGCAGGCAAGGGAGGCTCCAGGTCACCTTCGGGACAACCCCCATAAATGCAGAGAAGAAACAGAACCACACAGGCAAAACCAAGGGCCCTGCAGGGAGAGGAGTGGGGGGAGCACAGGGGCGTGCGGTGCTGGAGCCTTCCCGTGGCAGGGGAGGCTGCCCAGCACCTGCCACCAGCGAGGCTCAAATCTGAGAACTACAGCTGTAGCATAAAGGCGGATTATCACCCATCCAAACCAAATTCAATTATCATATCTATGCTGCTCCTCTATTTCTGTAACTGGAAGGCTATTATTAGGCCCCCTCCCTCCCTCCCTCCCTCTCGCTCCCTGTTTTTAATACAACTCCAAGTAATGCTGCTGTAAAACATTCAAAAAAGTAAACATTAGCTTTAGGCCATTTGATTATCAGTTTCCCAGAACACTTCGTTCTGCCCTGCTTTACTCCATATTCCTTTAATATGAAAGAAAAAAAAAAAGGAAAAAGAAAAAAGAGATGGGCTGAGATGGGTTTAATGAATCCACACTATAGCGATTCCCCTCTCTGGCTCCAGAGCTGGCCCTGGCTCACTCTCATGATGGTGAAAAATACCAGTTTATGCTTGGATGGAAAAGAAGCGAGGAAATAGGTTTTCCCTGGAAACCAGGGATACTATATTCCCTCCTGTCCTAATTGCTAAAATATTTCTTAGCAGGCTTCCCATCTGCACCCCGTTAATGACTAGTCCATTTTCCATGCTAGAAATGGGAAGTGATCAGAGGGTGATAGTATCTCTGAACAGGCGAGGGAATCACAGTCTGTGAGATGGAACCAGTCCTCAGCAGCCCGATGCACCAGGAATCAACATCTCAGAAACATCTACGGTGCCAGTGTCCTTTCTGATACTGCTCGTTTACTCCACCTGAGACCTCGAGGTCTCAAGACAGGGATAAGGAGCACGTCACACATGCTCAGGTCCTGCAGAGCCCTGTGGCCTCTGCGCCAACAGTGGACACCTTGCTGTGATGAGAAGCTTATATATTTTTTGTGGGATGATGCTCGCTTTTGGCTTGTATTAAACAAACACTCTGAAAAATTCCTGACCAGGTATTGCCCCTCTAAGGCGCAGTGAAATAAAGCCTGTGAGTGCTTTTCCCATTTTTGTGTGTGAACTGTAGTAACACAGGAATGAAAGGAAAGAGATGAGTTAATCCTTTGGGACAAGTAATGTGTCTTCTGAAGGCTTTTAACATGCCCACTTGTGAATAAAACACAAAAAGGCTCAAGTCTTTGCTTAGTTCTTGAGGAGCTACTATAATATGAGTCATAAATCATAATACTGAACCCTACCTTTTTGATTGTAGTGGGGCGGTTTTAGCATCATTCAATTTCGGAAGCTGCTGGTTGACTTAAACTCCTTTATCTCTATCTTTCACACAAATCAGGGAGTTTCATAGGCAATAAAGCATTTGGAGCAAAATATAGAAATTGAAGAGGCAGGGTGTCACTTTCAGAGTCTTGGGAATTAGCTAGGAGCAAAGAGTGGCCTCTGTGCTACAATTCAACACCCTGTTAGCATCACCATTCAAGATATGTCCCAGCGCCACACCGACTGGAGCAGGACCATAAGCCAGGCATGCTGAGGTCTGGAGAATTAGTCAACTTATGGAAATATCCTTCCTCTACCTCCTACATGTGCATAATTAAGAGAATGGAGTTCAGATGAATCAGCCTGCGACCCGGTGCACATGGGTTGTTGCCTCTTGCTGTGGCTGGTACCAAATACTCTGCATAAAGGCAGGTGTGAGCATCCTACTGGCATCCTGCCTCACAAATGCAGAAACCTGTTCAGCCCTTTGCTGCAACGGGCAGATCTAAGCTGATTTTGGTGGCTGTGCCTTGAGACTAGGAAGCTGAAGATTTGGTTGTTCCCTGCTTCATTCTGCTCAGCTGAAAATATTGTACAAATATTGTAGCCAGCCTTTTTTAAAATGAATTTTAAAAGCTTTTGGATAATGTTCTTATTTACATCATTCTGATCATGTAAAGGGACAGAAGCGAGCCAAGTTTTTTAATTATCAACTGATGGAGCAGTGAATTCAGCATTATATCCAGAAGTATTTAGTCTCTGGGTTTTTTTGGCCACATACAACAGTAATAACACATAATATTAATGCGAGTTGCATGACCGCAGTACCACGCACTAGGGCAAAACCTCCTGGGATGTTAAATGGCTCCTACGGTAGGTGCTTGCCACCCTGTTTGTGTCTGTAAGCCAGGAAAAGGCGTGGGGTTTGGCCACATGTTATTCGTTAAGTACTGTGAGAGTTGCTTTATTTCCTTTGTTTTACTACTACCGATTAAAAATTTAGCAGTGATGCTGTGCAAAGGTAAGCCAACAGGCGCTTTCCTTGAGAGCCACCTTAGACGCCAGAGGCACAGAGAGAGGCTGGGGAGGGTCTGCGGGGGTGAACTGGGATGGGGAATGGGACTTCAGCAGAATGGGACTTCAGCAGAAAACACTCAAGGGAAACATCTCTCAGGGTGGGAAAGAGAGAGAAAGGTGTCAGGCTTTGGAGGAGGAATGGAACAACTGAGAAAAAAGTATTGTGAGCTGACCTGTCCCGGGAGCTGGGGGCTGGGGTGGGCATCACCACAGGGACTAGGGCACCTGTACTGGTCCTGCCCCTTCTCCCCAACCACTGCCATCTACAGGAGGAATCTCCCAGACACTCCTCTACCAGCATCGGTGACCTCAGACTTGACCAAGATTGGAGGTTGGCTGGCATGGTCTCGGTGAGGAAGAGCCTGCCCCCGAGGTGTTGGGTCAACTCATGCTATTTTCCTTAAATCTCAGAGCTATTTTAATTTCATGCAACAGGAGAGCTACCAGAGCAGCCTAACAGCTGGCGCAGTTTTTCACTTCAGCTGTTTAATGGGGTGACTGTGACTTGGTTTGCACCAGTGAAAATTAGTGTGAGGCCAGAATCAAACCATCCCTGGGAATAACAGCTTCAGGTCACCCCCAAGCATCCCTGCCATGGGGAGAGCTCAGCCCTGCTCAAGCTGCTGCTCCTGCATAGACTCCTCATCATGCTGAAGCATGCCAGTTACCTGCTAGTGCAAAAAGAATAAAAAAAAAGGAGAAAAAAAAAAAAAAAGAGGAAATAAAAAGGGTAAAAAAAAAGCAAAGGAGCTCAGCACTGTTGTTTTGCCATGGTGCTTTCCATCATCCAGTTTCCTTGCTGAGAGCGACGAGCGAATGCAGAATCGATAATTCTCAGCGGTATTTTCTCAGCAGCATTTCCCCCAGAATGCGAATGTCTCTTTTCTTGCAGGCAGATGGACAGAGCCTGCAGGATCACATTTACTGGAGAGAAACCAGCTTTGAAAAGTTTCGACAGCCGGCATGGTATCTGGTCCATCTCTATCAAAATGAGTTCATTATCATTCATTTTTTGCCAACTGCCAATCAGTTCTTAAATCACTCTTCAAATTAGGATGTTGCAAAAAAAAAATCAAAAAATTCTCTGCAGATACAGTTTCAGCATTTACAGGAATATTTTAGAAGTATTGTTCCAACAGCTGATGCTATATAATTAATGCATAAAATAAAACAAAGGGACAACAAACCTCAAAAAGTGGGGTTTTTCATGATGCGTGTGCAGAAAGAAAGCAGGAAAAGTTGCCCAGTTGCTTCACCTGCTCGTTTACTAATGAATTCTATTTCAGAAAAGATGAAAATTTATTATTCAAAGAGAGTGGTCCTCACTGCCCATCCATTTGTTTGGGTTTTTTTTCCAAAGAGCTACACAGTTTTTCTGTACAGACTCTGATTTTACACTCAGAAATGTATCATCTTCCTAGTGCTGGTCCTCTTAAACAAATGTTTTTCGCTGTATAGTGAAGAGACCCACATTCAGACTGTCATACTGTTCTACCAGATTAATGTATTTGCATATTTTCCTGGAAAATAAACCCATTGTTACAGAGGATTAATAGGAAATAAAGTCATCAGGAAAATGCCTCTTTTGGTGCAGATTTTAGCATGCAAGCCCATGCCTTTCACCTATTGTATAATTGGTCTGCGTTTCCTGATTAGCGAGTATGCTGTTGTTGGAACACAAAGTTTTGTCACTTTTTTCCATTTCGATGGTAGCAAAACCCCCAGTAAAATATAGGACCTCTGATGGTCCTTCTCATTGAAACAATAGTGCAGCAAAATCACAGCCCGTCATTCTGAAGTATCTGACACCTCAGAAAGAAAGATGCCAGAAATGCAATACTGTGCAGAAATGGTACAATCTGACTTTTTGCCTGAGAGAATGGCAAGGAGAAACAAACAAAATAGAAACAAACAAACAAACAAAAAATATTTGTAACTAAGTGCCTTAAAAATAGACTTGAAGTCCAGCAACAGCAGCATCCCTACGGACATATGGTCTCTGACTGTAATCCATGCACATGTTAATGAAGACAAGGCATTAAGTGCATGGTTAAGATGTGGCACTTGTTCTTTGCTTTTTAAAAAATACGCTGGAGTACCAGCTCTGTCCCTGCATGGTGTACGGGGACCATAATTATTTCCTGATTGACATGTGCCACTTCCCAGCATCCCGGTACCTCGCACTGAACGCTGCCCCCTTTGCCGTGGCAGATCCATGTGCAGCTCCTGCTAGAGCTGGGGTCTCAGGGCAGGAGCAGAGAGGGGAACCTCACTTGGGTCTACACACCAGAGGAGACTGCTTTTAAATGGGACTTTCTGGAGGCTTTGGGGCTTCTCCGTGTCCCCCTCCTGGCACACCGGAGAGTGCCCAGGCTCCAGCTGGTGTTTGCCAACTGCTGCAGACATCCACATGGCACTCCTGATGGACAGGTGGGAGACCGTGTCAAAGCAACTGCAGTTTTCTGGACAGGTATAAATTAATCTTCCAAATTCCTGCATGTGGGATGGATCAGTAACATCATTGGGTTTTGAAGGTGTACACGTGCAGATGTACACAGAGGCATTAGCGTTTTCCCTGGTGGGAGCCTAATTCCTCAGGTTTGCCCAGGCTGGCTTTCTGAGCCACAACAGGACACAAGGCACAGCACAACTTTAAGTTAAATAACATGAACAGGAAAAAAGCTGTGAAAACGCTTAAAGATAAATTAGTTGTATAAGGGACACCGATGCCTGACTGAAGATGCTGTGATACATGATTGAAATGACTACCTGGGCTAATTTAGATGCTACAATTATTGCTAGGGGCTGAAATTTTTAATCCCCAAATAAATGAGGTTAAAATGGCCTTTTTCCAAAGTGAGCAACTTCATGCATTTTGCTTTTTGTTGTCTTGCTTCTCCCCTCACCTTAAAGTTATTATTTTCACAGGGTGCTCCCTTCTCCCGCTGTGTCTCTGTGATTCCTTTTTTCTTTTTCTGCACATTTCTGTTTTTTTCTCTTCTTTTGGTCTCAAGAAAAATAAAAGGAGGTAAACAGTCAAAATGGAGAGAAAATATAAAAATGATGAGGAAAGGCTTGTTTATTTTTTCCCAGCCAGCTCAATACAGTTTGGAATTAAAAAAAAACCAAAACAAATGAAAAACCCAGGACAAAACAAAACACATTTTCTTTTAAAATACTTAAGAGGAAAAAAACCCAAACAATCCCATTGCTTTTCAATCAGCTCTAACATTTGTAGTGATTAACAAGCACATTTGCAAATGTGTTTAAGAGGCATAATGCAGGTTAATGTTGCTTCTCCATGGTATCAGTGTTCCCAAAGTTGCGGTGAAGAGTCGCAGACCCTTCCCCACGTACCTTTTGCAGCCAGACAAAATGGTTTCCCCCCACTCTCTGGTTTCCCTTCAGGTGTCACATCCTTCTCCTTTGTTTTACTCCAGCACTACCTGCGCTCGCCTCGTGGCACGCCGCCTCGGTGCCATCTCTAGTGTCATCTTTATTTCCTCGTTTGTGCTAATAAGGAACGTTTAGGAGCAGCTCCGACTCAGGCGCTGCATTAATGAAGCACTAACATTCGTTAGGAGAGATTCAGCGATGTTGACAAGTGACTTAGCTGATCAGAGAAGGGCGCTTGGGTTGGAGGGAACCCATGCTCTCGAAATGCGGGAGGTGAATTATCTCAGCATTCAAAAAAATAAACAGAGACAAGTTTGATGAGTTTAAATTCACAGAAGAGCTTTTTAATATTTCCTGAGGTCCTAATCAAAGAAGCATCTTAACTGGTCCCAGAGGGAAATGAAAGATGAAAGGAGCTGACACTGATGCCCACTCTACCTTGCCTGGCTGCTACCGTTTTGGTTTTTTTCTTCCTTTTTTGCTTGTTACTAAAAATATCTGGACGGGTAAGAATTAGTAGTGGGATATTAATGCAAAGTCACAAACAAAAATCCATTGCAAAATGTAACATACCTTTAAAATTTTTAACATCTAGTAAATTAAAATCGGGGAAATTGACATAGATCGGATGAAAGAAGATACAGCACCTCTAGCTTATGCCAACTAAAAATAAGAATTATTAATGAAGCTAGGCTTTCTTCTGCTGTGCACATTAATTATTTATGATAATAATACTCTGCACTGCCATATTAAAGAATTTTCTTCACCCAGCTTCCCAGAAAACTCCATCTTCTGAAACCCTCAACATGTTAAAAACCGCAAAAGAATGAATTCCTTTCAGTGTATTTATTATACTGGAAGATGAATATAGTCTTGGGTTATTAAACTGGAATGAAAAACACATCTTATTAGAACTTACATGGTGATTTTTATTCTCACTAGTTTCATATAAACTTAATGATGCAGACTGCATTTTTATGCTCATCTATTTTAAAATGGTGCCTGGAGCAAAAAAAGCTTCCATTAATGCCAGTTTGGTATTTCAAATACAATTTGATGTAATTTACTTCAAATATATGTGAACAGAGAAGGATAATGTTGAGAGCATTTTCTGGATTCAGATCTGGGTTAGCTTATGGCAGTGATTTGTTAAAACACAAGTTTTATGCAACAGAAAAAAAAAAAAAGAAATGGAAAACAAAACTGTTTTTCAAAAAATAGGGTAAAATTAATATCCTTATACAAAGGTGGGTTTTTTTAAATTATTTTGAATTATCAGAGTTTAAATAATTAGTCCTGAAAATAACGTTGTTATTATTATTTATAAATCAACAACAAATGAAACTCATTTAACATGACTGTTGGACCATATTTATTTAGAGCTGTTGTATTTGTTGTGATCAGACTGTGATTGATTTTTTTTTCCATATATACATTTATTTACTTAGAATCCAAGCTTTACATAACTGTATCTTTTGTAGCACCATATGAATGTTTCCATCCCTTTTGGCCCTATTTTTGCAACACTTTTATTTTTAATTATATGTTACTTGCCTCTTACTGCTATTGGAGTTCAGTTTTCCCCTTCCAAGAGTTACATGAGAGAGATGCCTGGAGTTGGGTGCACACGAGAGTGTCTGCAGGGCTGGGTCCTGAGGTATGAGAGGGGCAGAGGTCTCATGCGAGGAAAAGAGGTTTTACAGCCGAGGAATTCAAGGGCAAAAAAACCCCATTATGGTAAAAATGTGTGGTTAAAAATGGTAGGGGTGTTTGTTTGTGTGTGTTATACTATAAATTCACAGATGTGTTACCTGCATATACACAGAGTGTATGTTGCTGTCTCAAGAAAAAACATCCTGAAACATAAACTATTGCAAGTGCAGGCAAAGCACTGGTTTTGCTTTCCTCCTGCAGTCTTGGGATACCCTGGCACGGGGTTGTGTCCCCTGCTACACTGGGACACCTGCTATTCTATAAGCAAGGAGAAAGCATAGTCACTGCCTCCCTGCTTTTATTGAATTTCTACCTGTGGGAGGTTGTTTTGTTTTGTGTTTTGTTTAGGGTGTTTGCGGGGAGGGAGGATGAACCTGAGATCAAATAAGTGGCTTAAGGATAAGATTATAAAAGCGCTGCCGAGCTGTAGGCACATAACTCCTGTGCCGAGTCTTTGTGTCTAATTCCCACAGGGCATTTGTTAAATCTTACTCCTCCTTATGAATTTCGAGGCTTTTTTCACACTCCACCTCCTGAGGATAAATACTCCCCCTGAGAGAGCTCACTGCATCGTAGCCTGGCAGATGGTGGGCAAGGCTCTACCCTCTTTCCATGGCTTGCTGTGGAAGGCCCCAGAAAGTTTGGGCAGCACCAGTTGGCCCTGAGTGGGGCTTCTGGGATGGGCTGCCATCCTGCGCAGTACAGCACCTCTGAAAGGGTGGGCTCCACAGGGTGGAGAAGACAGCCTACCACCTCCCTTCTGCTTGTGAGGCTGGAGAGAGCCCAGCCCAGGGCTAGGGCCCTCTTCCCAGGTGGATGAGAGCACTTTCTGGATCGTTTCCACCAAGGAAATAATCATTGAGGACATTTATAAAAGCGCCCGATGGAAAAATGTTCCCAATTGTTTTTCAGGCAAGGACTGGACAAAGAACTGTTTCTAGAGAAAATATGTCACAACATCATTTCAGAATGCAACGCTAGCTTTATGAATGGCTTCATAAGTTTCAGTGTACGGATCCAAATTGTTATAAGGAAGATGAATGCCTAAGAAAATTAATGAGCATATTTAGTATCTAGTAATGGACTCTGTTCCCTCTGCCTGTGGCAATGAAGAGAACACCGCACATGATCTTACGAGTTATACCATTACAAAGATTAAAAAACATCAGTATTTTAAAGGTCCATGTTAGAATACATTTTTTTTTAAATCCAGATGTTAAATTTCTCAGGCTAGCCAACTCCGTGACCTGAAATGCACATCTTTATTTGCACAGTTCTTTATGGATGCCATAGCCTGTGCCAGGGAGGTGTTTGCTGTGCACTGGAAAGGAGAAAGGCATTAAGATACTATTATACTACATACTAAGATACTATGTATACTAAGATAATATGTATACTACATGTATACATAAGATACTATGTATACTACAACATACTATTAAAAAAAAAAGTAAAGCTACCCGCTTGTTTAGATTAAGGTTTCATTTCTGTAGAAACTGTGCCCATTTTGACCCAAGGTTGCCTCTCATGAGTCAGTGACAGCACCTACGGGCAGGGAGCAGGGGCTGGATCCTGTGCTGGGTCCTGTTCTCTGTTTGCTCGTGCACCTGACAGTGGGGGCAAGTCCTGGATCAACAGATAACCACTGACGTGCAACAGGCTTTCTGCATTCAGTGACTGCAGTCTTTTGGAAGTGAAAAGGAGATCACAGCTTGGGTGAAATGCTGGGGTGGAGGCCAGCTGCATTAAAGGTGATCATGTGTTAGTACCTCATAGATCTTACTGAAAACTGGGTAGGTGGCTTGAGATATGTTTTGGTCTTTTCCAGTTTCCATCTCTCTGATATAACAAACAGGATGACCTCTGCAGCACGCTCTTCTCAAGTTGGTATTAAACTGACACAGGTACTGAAAGCAGGAAACCTCTCCTTTCATCTTTTCTGAGATAAAGATTTCAGAGTGTTAGTATTGCTCTTGGAGAAGGCTTTCTCTTGGGTGAACCTGAACCCATCATCACTTCTACATTTGATATTTAGAAAACACCTATTAAGGCAGGGCAGATTAGCAGGTACTTTAAGCTGCTGAGTCTTTCAACTACCATGAGTTGCACTTCAGACATCTAACATGTAAAATATCAACTTTTTTTAACAAATGTAAAAGAAGAGAAAACCAGATAAAACATTGCAGCCATGAAAACAGTCCATCACAGCTCTACCTTAGATCTGGTTAAATTAGATCATAAATGTAATGGGTTAGAGTCTTCATTTCAGTGTCTCATGCAAGCTAAGGTTCCAGTGTGATATCTATGTCAGCATCACAAATACTTGCTAGATGTTTCCACAGCTAGCATCTGTTGAGCCACCAAACAAAACAAGCTCACTGACATTCAGATGATTTCCGTAAAAATGAAGGCAATACTAAAGGAAACAAAAAAGTCATGTAGTATGTACAAAAATAAATAATACTAAGCCTTATTTGCTAATTTGGGGGAAAGCGTCTGTAATTAGAACACGGGGATACTCTACAAAACCTTCCATACACAAAACACTTTATCCTTCCATATACTTTGCTAGCTTACTCTGATCCTATGTGTTGTCCCATCCTTCCAATGAATACATCCATTGCCCACCAGTCTGGTGGCAGCAGGTGCACAAGCAGTTGCTCAGGTCCATATTGATGCTTTTGTCCCCTGAAGGGCACCAACCACATCCCCAACTGGCATGGAGATGAGAGGCATAAGAGGCTGTATACACCAGGGCCTTCTGAGATTGAAACAAGTGGGAGACTTATACCCATATATGAAGATAAATGTTACAGTCTGGACTCATCCTCACTTTTTCCACCTCCTCTGCCCTAGCTGTGATGTTTTCAAGTGAACTGGAGAGCAGAAGGCACTTGCCCTTGGACCTCAGCAGAATCCAACACCAAAGTGTAGAAAATTGTGGCACTTCCTTCTGCCTGTATGATTAAATCCTGTACAAGGAAGGGAAGAAGGTGACATTCCGGTACTGGAATACAGAAAGAAGTCTCTTCCTCCTTCCCAGAAGACAGGTGAAGTGAGAAGTAGGTAAAGTGAGAAGTAGCAACATATCACCTCTAATTTAAAGCACTTGAACATTCTGGTAAAAAAACCCCTAACCAAACAAAAAACAAACAACAAACTAATCTTTTCTCATTTAAATGAAATTTTAGTTCACCTATAATGTCTTCACCTTCCCAATGGCAGTTACAAATGGCATGTGACATGGATAGAATGAAAGAGGTTTAAAAATGGATGTTATGTCCACCCTACTTTACTACTGCTGTGATTTAGTAAAAGACTGGTTGCTGTCAGATCCAGTAATTTGAGACACATCTTACAACGAAGTATATATGCTGATGAAAAGCTGCTTTAGCAGCAGAGAGACTGCTAATTGTTTGATTATACAGGTCTTCACATTAATGAAGCACTATTCCATGGATTTGGAGCATGGCGTGCAACCAAATTACCACCCCAGCACTCAAGCTGTGAAATCTGATTATTCATTAGCCAGTCAGTGAGTGGTACAAACATCTTTTCTTTTTTCAAACCGTCAAAGGAGAGTGACTGCT
This sequence comes from Scolopax mira, assembly GCA_004320125.1. Lineage (NCBI taxonomy): Eukaryota > Metazoa > Chordata > Aves > Charadriiformes > Scolopacidae > Scolopax > Scolopax mira. The sequence continues at coordinate 31,212 of BJBW01003204.1, read as the reverse complement.
TTTTTTCCCCCACTCTTCCATTTAAGTATATAAGGCTTTGGACTTTTATCAACATAGGAGCTTACTCAAGATTTTAAGGATAAGTGTGTTATAGAGAGGGCCCTGGTTTTCCCCTAACTGTGCTCTTCTAGTATAATTTATCCACCATGTTTACTTAGTCCTGGCCTCCCCTGAGCCTGTCACTAACTGACAATTGTGGTGCACTTAATGAATTGAGAGTAGACTATATCCTCCCTAATTGACAAGAGTTACTAAAAGACAAGAAATCAGAGTGAGGAAAGCTCTCAGTGCATCTGCCTCTACCATACAGACCCAACTGAAGATGGATGGTTGTGAAAGTAATTTCTAAATTTCTTTTATTATTATCTCTTTATAAACCTTGATTATTTTTTAAAGGGAAAATTCCTTTCTCATGTAAACAATTAGATGGAGGAAAAAAATCATTAGATATTATCAGCAAATGGAGTCCCTCTCTCTTTCTTTTTTCCTTCCTGCCTTTCTTTTTTCTTTCTCTCCTTCCTTCCTTCCTTCCTTCCTTCCTTCCTTCCTTCCTTCCTTCCTTCCTCTCTCTCTTTTTCTCTCTCTCTTTCTCTCTTTCTTCCTTCCTTGAATTTCCCTACCCACAGCAAACCTAACCTGAGGGAGATTCCAGCTACAGCCAGTCTGTTTTGCACAGTGAATGTAGCTGGGATCAGTTACAAAATGAGCTGAGTGGAAATCCTTCTTCACATAGTGGAGAAGTACTGACATCTCCAGCAAATGGGATTATCTGTAATGAGATTACATACAAAGAGATTAAGATGTGAACTGACACTCCTAGGAGATACAAAAGAGGCTCCTGAGACAACAGAGAAATGAGGTGTCAGAAGCAGAAGGTGGAATTGCTTCCTTGAGAAGGTTTTTCATGATAATGATAATGATCTTACTCGTATAATAGTGCCTTTCATCCAGGAAGATCCCCAAAGAGCTGTACAAATGCCGTACACCAGTTCTTTTCAGACCATCATGGAAATGCTTCCACCTCTGGTCGGAGTACAGCAGCTGTTTAACCACATACAACCTGACCTCATAGCAGCACTGGGCAGGAACTATTAAGATAAAGGTTGATTCTGGGGAAAATTTAGGACACCAAAATATAGCTATATAAATCTCAAGTCTGGACATAGAGTAATTCCACAAAACTGTATTTTGGATTTTGGTTTGCATTTCTTTGGAGTTTGACCTCCTTGGTTTTCACCATTTACAAAGTCATGTTTAAATAATAATTTTAAATTAGTTTCTTAAATGTTCATTAAAAATGCACCATTTCTCTTCAAAAATTCTGTGGAAAAGTCAAGAGACCAAAGCAAGTGGGAAAGAATAAAGCTGTTGGAAGTATTATTGTGTTAAAGTTTTGCACTGTGTTCAGGTGCTTCTGAAAGCACAGGGCATGGACTGGCCATTGTCAAGCAGATGATTGACATGTTAGACCCATGCATGTCTGTTGACGGGCACAGTCACATGTGTCAAAAAACATGACATCTCATCTTTGATTGACAAGATTGTGATGAAGTCGCCACAAGCCAGTGCAAATCGAGGAGACACTTCTTCCATAAAGTAAACTACGACTGAGTCTGGGGTGGTTCATTTCTCATCTCACAAACTATTATGTTGCCCACTGAGCTTTTTAGCTTCTCTCCTTAAAGCTGGCTGACAACAACTTTGTATGAAAAGTCCCAGAAGACAGGCAGTAGATGTCCAGAAGAAAAAAGTGATAGAAAAAAACCACCCTCATAGCTCATCAAAAGAAATATCTGCACTTCAAGCATGGCTTGGAGACGTTAGAGAAGTGTATGCAGTCCTCAGATACAGCTCCTCTCTCTCTCTGAGTGCTAAATTACCATCATTGTTCTTAGTAGATTTTATTAGTTTTCTTGTCACTCTTATAAATGGAGTTTAACAGGAAAACAAAATGTATTTAGACAATATGGTCTATATGGCTTTGCAGTTAAACAAGTCTCCCTGTCAGATTCTTTCAACTCTCTGGCAATGAGGATAATGGAACATTTTGCTTGCTCCTCCACTCTCGTGTTTGCTCTGCCAGGCAAACCACCACCACCAATGCCCGAAGGACAACTTCTTTTAAGAGAAGGGGCTTAGCATGAGCCCAGGATATTACTCTTCTCATTCCAGTCTCCAAGCCCTAAGTCAAGTTTACTACTTCATTGGTTGCCACGTACCAGAGGAACTGCTCACAACAGACCCCAATGCAGCATCCTCCACCATCATGACTCTTTTCTGCAAAGGAGGTCTGGGTCCTGGCCGTGCCTGTACTGGTCTGACAGCCTTGTCGTGACAGCCACTGAGCAAACTGGACGGCTCCAAGCAAACCTCTCTGTGGTCCGGTGTCCATGTCTGCAGCATGGATAATAATGCTACTTATCCTGGCAGGGGTGGCTTTTATTTTTCTGGCAGTCACAGTGCACAAAAGAAAAATACGAATCTCTGTAGCATCCCTCAGGCATCGCAGACTGTTAAAACCAGTAGAAATTACAACAATTTTACCTGCTGCTACTGCCATTGGTAACCTACCACCAAGCTCCTGAGAGCACCATACACATGGGACATCTTTTCTCATTTGCCCTTCCACATTTGAACTGTGTTATCTCACCCTGGATGAAAAACCACATGCTTACTGATGCTAACAATTCTGTCCTCATAAACTAAATTAGTCAAAAAGTTTTCAAAAAAATAAGATTAAGCTTCTAAAGACACTTGCCAGTATGATAATATAATTTTAGGTGCTTGGGGCTTTTTCCTATAACTTTATAACATAGTATTAGCAAAAGCACTAGGTTTGACTCACTTGTCTTGGAATAAAACCACTTTGACTGATATAGCTTGGTTTACATGAGAAGCACATCCAAACTCCTGCTACATCATCACTTGTTTGCTCCCCAGGCATAGCTACCTACGGAAGGCTTTTCTCACTTAACCATCCTGACAAGGTCCACCCTAGGACTCAGCACAGGGTAATGTCTGTCTATAAGCTTCCTCACGTTTGGGACTTCTCCAGGAGGAATCGAACCAGGATACCCACCTCTTGCCTTATCCAGTTTGGTGAGCATACGAGATAGGGTGCGTGCTGCAGCCCAAGTCTCAGCTGGCTCAGGTGCACCATCAGCTGTCCTTGCCCTGGCTCAATGCTGCTCCCATCCTGCCGAAGTGTCCCCTGCCAGCTCCAGTACCATCCAGCCAGACTGACTGTCTCCTGCGTCCCTTCCATACTGAGAAGCACATCAAGGAAAGGAGAGCTGAGGATTGCCAGGTGCTTCTGAATTAAAACACTGCCAGGGCTGCTCACCTGGGTGTGAACGCTGCTGCTCCTGCTGTCAGTAAGCAGCTATTCCTGGCAAAACCCACCGTGTCCCAGCATGGACAGGAATCCATTACCCACTGAAGAGGGTCCTGCTTATCGCTCTTGCTCTGCAGCATTCAACGATTTTGATCTCTGTCTGGGCTACTGAAAAGTGCTTCCAGTCCAAAGTAAGAAATCCAGCAGCTTTCATCACCCGCACAGAAGCTTTCATTTTAAAAATAATGCCTTTCAATGTCAGCTTGGCCAACAGCTGCTTCTAGAAGATTAGAGCTTTTCTCTGCCTTCTCTGGCAACCCAGATGGATTTGTTTGCCTAGTTTACATTGCACTGCATTGTTCAGCTATCTGTAAGCGTGATCAGTGCTGGCTTCCAATATTTCAAAGCCTGTGGCATCATCATCATCTAATACCAATTATGGGGGAAAAAAGCCTCTTCCAAGTAGCAGCTGTTGAGTTTGGGAGGGGCAGCGGGGTACCCTTTGTGCTTGCACACTTAATCAGCAAGATGAGAGTTCTGGCACTCACATGACACAGCATTTTTAGGACAAGATAATACATCTAATCTATTCCCAGGATTTTCCTGGGTACCTGTCCCAACAGTGCCTGCAGTAAGGTTTCCATATCAGGACGACCATGGCTTCCCAGGAATATCCAAGATGTCAAGAGGAACATTTCCTGGCTGGCTTCATGTGTCTGTTGCGTCAGCTCCACACCACCTACACCACGTCCTCCTGATGGTAAGGGAGCTGCCGCATGTGTGTCTGAGAAAAAAAAAAAAGTTACATTGGAGATATTAGCAGCCTTAATTAACCTAATCATCAACATTAGTAACATGCTTCCAACTTCACCCTCTGACCAGTCTTACAGTACAATGAGCATGTGCTTAGATGTCTCCTTTCACACATTCAAGGAGGACAAACAAGCACAGACTGCCAGATCCCCCCCAAACTTCTGTTTTTGTGCCTGCAGCTCAGCAGCTAAGTCAATATATTAAGCACCACCATCAGCAGTCTGGTGTTTTAGAGCTGCTGAGCACCCACAAGTCCTGTAGACATCACGTACAGATTCTCCCAGCTCAGCTTCTTTCCCAAAAGTTTTCACAGCTCTGTTATTATCTTGCTTCTTCTCTAGCCTGTATTAACTTGCAGGCGTTGACATATGTACTTCACTGTACAGCACGAAGTCCAGTCACTCTGCAGAACAGCCCATGACAGATCCAACTGCCTGTAACAATACAGTTTCCTTGACTTTGACTTATGCCACAACAAAGCTCCTCATGAGTCATTTCGCAGAGACATTGCTCAGCCAAGAACACATTCCTTAACTTGAGGACAATAAACAGCCCTATTACATATGGTGTTCCTTTGTTTTATTTAGAAGACCTTTAACACAAGAATATCATCGTCCCTGTGATTTCTTCATTTTTCTCATTATTTACAGGTATTAGGAATAGTTAATTTCCACCTGCAAATCAACTGTTTGCATGCATATACATGCAAGATACTATTTAGAACAGACAGACACAAGCTGTGAGGAACACGTTTGAACACTGGAGATGCAGCCCATAAATAAGTTCAGCCTACTAAGAGATTATCATTTTGGATAGGAACCAACGTTCAGTCTAGGATAACACTTGCACTGCCAGATGTCATAAAACTTGTTATTGCACATTCCTTATGCTGGAAAGTGCTACATCTGGCTCAGGAACACATCAAAGGCTATGTCTACACAGCATTTTGCAGGCGGACTCGGGCTCCATCTGACTGTACTCCAAGCCAGGCAGGAACCATGTGGCCCCATCAGTGTGGTGCCAAACCCAAGAGAATCAGCCTAGGTGAGAAAAAGTGTATATGAAAACAGCCAGAGGTCAGAGCAAGTGTGCCTCCCTGCAAAAATGGCTGTAGATATACAGGCTCAAATTTTCAGGAAAACTCCATGGAGTTTTAGACTTAAGCTTCTCCATCTACATGGCTGGTGGCAAAAGTAATGAAGTTTCTTTTCATACATCAATACATATCTCTAAAATCCTTTGCTACTGTGACAAAAGATGCTTTTATGAAAAGCCAGGAGAGCTCGACAGACAGACACCTATTTCACGAGATTTCATTCTGGAAGACCCATAGAATAGTTTGGGTTGGAAGGGACCATTAAAAGTCATCTAGCCCAATCCCCCCACAAGGAGCAGGGAAATCTTCAACCAGATGCTCAGAGCCCCATTCAATCTGACCCGGAATGTTTCCAGAGATGGGGCATCTACCACTTCTCTGGGCAATCTGTGCCAGTGTTTCACCACCCTCAGCATAAAAAATATCTTCCTTCTAGCTAGTCTAAATCTATTCTCTTCCAGTTTGTAAACATTACATTGTCCTACTATGACAGGCCCTGGTAAAAAGTTTGTCCCTATCTTTCTTATAAGCCCCCTTTAAGTACTGAAAGGCCCCAGTAAGTTGGTCGTGTCAGTCTGGGACATACTACCTCAGTGCAAAACAGTGGAAAGAATTAGCATCTTTGAAACATTTTGTTCAGGAGCTCTCAAAAATTTGCATGCTGAAGCTTTTCACATGTTTCTGAAGCATATTATATCTTCAGAAATTCAAGTAGTATTCCAGGTTGGTTGCTGAAAAATTATCCGCAGCTGACACATGAGATGTTGGGCTGTAAAGAGCCAGAACAGATTTGGTGTGGATGATCTGATCTTCACCATAGCTTAATTACCCTTAGCTTTTTTTTAAAAAAAAAAAAAAAAAAAAAACCAAAAAAAAAAGTGCATTCCAAAACTCAATTTCATTCACTTAATAAAAGATTTAAAAATTACGATTTATACAAGCTCAGTTACCTTACAATATCAGGCAAAATGCATTTATTTATCACCTACTTCCATGTGTTTGTAAGGCAGTTCAAGTTTTCCTTTTCCCTAGCTAACTGCATTTGGACAGAAGTCTAAAGTGCAAAATGGTGTTGTGTCCTCGATTTTGTCATGCTGCCAGCCCTGGAGCAGATGGGAAACCTCAGATTCTGATGTTATTTCATGTTGGTAATGGGCTCCACCAGCTTGAGATCCACCTGATCTTTGATGATCCTTCTCCAACACTCCCTTCATGGAGCTTATTGAATTTGAAGATTGTCGAATGCATGCTAAGCACTTTGCAAGTTGATTGCAGAAGAACAATGACCCTGACCCAAAAACACTTTCTGTATGAATGCAGATCATGAAACACCAACCAGATGGCTGACAGTTGAAGACGTTCTGGTTTTCCACAGTGATGAAACATAGATTTTTCTGGTGTCCATGCAGGGAAGTCAACAGTGCGGTCTCCCCACCTGTGTTTAGGAGTGGACTTTTGCCTGCTGTATTAAGCTTGGTGTGTGGGTTTGTTTATGCAGACTTGAGCATAACTCGTTTCCTCGGGTAAGAACTGTTTGCCCAGACTTAGACAGTACAAATGCATGTGATTTACAACTAATTCAGTGGGAAGTCAGCATCTGGATCTGCAATATTTCAAATTATTGCTTCATACTGTGAATGACGTGCCTCAGCTTCTAAAGTGTTTCATGTGAGATACTCAAAGGAAATTTTGAGACTACTGAGTTATCATTACTGAGCTACTGCAACTACTATCTGTCTTAACATTTCATTGTAATGAAGTAATATTTAAGTTACAACCAAGGAGGGTCTTGCAATACCTCCTTAAGCCAAAGGGTGGGTGAGCAACAGAGACGGTTCCAAATTTTGTCACTCCAGGGATGGATTTTGCAAGTGGTCCATCTCTCCTCGAGCCCAACCATCCTGATACACTGGATAATATAACTTGCACCTCTCCAGCATAAGAGGTAGCAGAAAGGAATGCTGAGGCAGAGCAGTTTCATTTTTTACATGCGGAGTTACCATTAGCGTATTACTGCCACCTCTCAACTATATTGCAAATTTAAAGCCCCCAAAACAATGGCAACCAACAATACATTATCATAGAGAAGGACTGTTCAGATCTCTCTGGGTGACACTAAACAGTCCATGTCTATGTTACACCGCTGGGAGCCTTCTAGGGCAGATGTACAGTAATTGCTACCAGTCCCAGAAAAATCCCAGTAAGCACTGAAGATGAAAACAAGCAAGGGAGAGGGAGATCTTTGAAGAAACAAAGGGTACAGTAAGGGAATTTGGCCATGCTTTACAGTTGTCTTCTGGCATTTCTCTTCGAGATGGGGGCAGCACTGCCAGACTGCTGCCCTGGTTCCAGGCTAGGGGCACAAAGGGAGCCATAGTGCTTCCCGGATGGGTACCAACAATAAAATACTGAACCTGTATTTCCTGAAATGAACATGTCTTAAAAGTGGTGGAGATTCCCTTTTCTTTGAGGGATGAAGACTTCTCTGGACAACCAGAAAACCTCTCATAAACCATAAAACCATAAAACCTCTCTCTTGAGGTCTGGGAAGCATTTTTGCTTCAGCTTGTAAGAAGAGAAAAGGAAAGACTACTTGAAAAGCACTCTTTACTTGTCTCTGGCAAATCAGGATTGAGATCCTCTTGAACAGTTCTAAGCAGAAGACAGCTCTAGTCATACAATACCATATCGTAAGTCCTTCTGCTTCACAGAAAGTTACCTTCAGTACGTATTTACAGATCTGATTCCTCTTTTTAGTTCTTTTTCATCAGAATAAATGTGATGAACTTTAAGAGGCATGAAGTTGGGAGAGTAGGGACAAAAGAAATATAGATGAATTTCAAGGTAAAAAAGTACACTCTATCCTCAATTCACTTAGCTTAAGTACTCTATGAATATCTGAACAGCTGGTGATTTTGCATATTGTATCATCTGTGCTGTGATATGGAGGTAGAAGGATATGTGTAATAACAACAGGCTTTGGGGCTTAACTGAGAATTGCCCAGGATTTTGTTGATATAAACCAGCTATCTTAGTATAAGGGTAGGTTTTATACCCAAGTTTTCACGTTTCGCATTTGAATTTTCATTACAGTGCTGATTATTATAATTTCTCTAACCAAAAAAAAAACAAAAAAAAAAAAGAAATAAAAAGAAAAGAAAAAGGCAAGTCATCTCTCCAATAGAAACAAGAACAATGCCTTTTACTGGAGTTTCATGAATGCACTTCAATGTCACTTGAAAGTCTCCTGAATAGTCAAGCTGCTTGGTTTCTGTGCAACAGCCCAGGAGTCTCTCTCTGTCCAGCTCACGCAGCTAAGTTAAGCTCTTATTAAACTCAGTTGTTATTTTTCTAACAGATTCTTAATTACTGTTTTTTGAAGCAACAATCATCCCACGCTTCGCATTCACTTTGTTTCTCCACCTCTTCGTGCGGTGCAAGCATGTGGGCAAAGCGTGGGAGGCTCCAAGAGCCCAAGCAATTGAAAATTGATGCGGCACTTTAAAATAAAGGAATGATCCTTATTATAAAAGGGGAAAAACACAGTAGCACACTGAGATAAACAAAGACGCACAGACAATGCAAGGAAAATAATATTAGCAGATGTTGAGCCAGCCGTTAATGATCTGTTTTATATTTAAATCTATTGCTTGAATGCTGGAGCCAGAACACCAAGGAGCGAGAAAGAAGCCTGGCAGCAGCCACGCACTTCACTTTTATTGCTCTGACTCCAATCATTGATGTTGTCTTTTTAAGTTATCAATATAAATTTTTTTGGCGTGCAAGTTGAGCACGGGTGAAAAAGTAGAGTTGATGCCACCAAGAGGAAAGGGTTCTCCTTCCAGACCAGGCACAGCAAAACTCCCCACACACCCAGACTCCTGCAGGTCCTTGGAAGAACAGTGTTCGGGGCTTGTTCGCTTGTAGGAACTGGACTGAACCCTTCATGCACACCTCTCCTATGAGGCCAGGCTGAGAGAGTTGGGGTTGTTCAGCTTGGAGAAGAGAAGGCTCCAGGGAGACCTTACAGCAGCCTTCCATTGTATGAAGGGTGCTACAGGAGAGATGGGAAGGGACTCTTTATCAGGGAGTGTAACAACAGGATGAGGGCTGATGGTTTTAAACTGAAAGCGGGAAGATTTAGAGTAGACATTAGAAAGAAATTCTTTACTGTGAGGGTGGTGAGACACTGGAGAAGTTGTGTATGCCCCATCCCTGGAAGTGTTTAAGGCCAGGCTGGATGGGGCTTTGAGTAACCTGGTCTGGTGGGAGGTGTCCCTGCCCATGGCAGAGGAGGTGGAACTTGATGATTTTTAAGATCCCTTCTGTTTCTAACCATTTTATGATTCTATGTCATGAAGGAGCTGCACAGGTCAGATACAGCTGTCAAGAGGCAGATGAACCTATGGAAATGAGAGGGGAAAAGCCCCGCATTCAGGGTGTAACCAACCTCCTAAACCCCACGCTGTCTGCACTCCATCAGGGACACCTACACTGCACACCTCAGGGTCATTTTGAGTGAAACCACAGGCCTCCAGCACTCCCAGGTGGCTGGGAGAGCTGCTGCTCAATTGCCATGCTGAGACAGCAGTACAGTGACCTGCCCACAGGGAAAATCTGTCACTCTTAGCAGTGTCCATACGGCAGAAGGTTGTACTGATGCCACCAGGAGCGGTGACAGCTTCCCTCTGCTCGCATCAAGTATGGGCTCATTTACTACATGGCCAAAACAGAACTTCTTGCCATGTTGCTTTCTGACCACCCCACCTCGCCAACAACTACTCCTTGCCAGAGCCAAACCCTCCCTGTTGCTCCCATAAGTCTGACCTGCCCCAAGAAGCCCAAGACATCCTGAAAGTAAAAATTTAAGCCTAAACCTAAGGCGTTGATGAAGAGGTGCTACACCACATCGCCAATGAGCAGCTCCTGTGTGTTATTTTGGTACGTGGGGCAGGCTGGCAGAGAGCACACCACTTTTGAGACCTGTACAGCTTGTACTGGGTAATGGGCACTACAGCTGCCTTTTACTCTGCATCCTCCCCACAAAGGATGCCTCTGTTTTCAGCAACGTACCACTCCAGCCATGTTTATTGCAAAGCAATGTGATGGATAAAAGCTGGAGGGAGAAAAGCTCCCTCATGCACCGTTCAGTCAGGGTCAAACATTCAGTTGCAAACCTGCAAACACACAAGAACAAAATGTCATAATATCATCTGAAGACAAAACTTCATCTAATTTAGGCAGCACCTGAAAGAGCTGGATCTCATTTGATGCTGCAGCAAGATCACTCCCTGCCCTGAGACTGATCATCTTCCCAACACCACCCACACCCCTGTAGGGAGGAGACCAGGTTCATGGGTCTGCACACTTTGCTCAAGTCACTGCCCGAGCTGTGGGGACCTGGACCTGCCACATCCTGCAGCATTCTCCAGCCATTCAGACCAGACATGTCCAATGGAGGCAATCAGCAATCAGTAATCAGCTACTCTTCCAGGGCTGGGATTCTTGGTTTATCCCAGAGCTTTAAGTTTTCTCCTGCTTTGCATGAGATGGCTCCCCTGTCCTCACCCACCCTCTCTCCTTGAGCAGCTCCTAATTTTTGGCTGCCTCCCCCTCTCCTTTGTATTTATATTTCCATTTGCATTCCCTAATAAATACACTGCTTCTACCTTTCAGGGTGGTATTTCCTGCTTATGCTATTTTCAGGACTTCGGTAAAACTTTGTAAATCACTGCTCCTGAGGAACAGATATGACCCAAACAGTCTCTTAGTTCCACAGCCGTCTGCTTGCTGTCAGCCTCACACAGACAGGGAACACGATACGTAAACACAGTTGAAAAAACAACCAACCTCTATGGAAAGGGCGTTGCTCCAATGTTCCACCCTCTGCTCCTCAGTACCCAGAGGAAGGGTGCTGGGCTGCTCGCAGCTTTTGACCCAGCTCCAGAACCACCAGGAGCAGGGGCTGCCATTGTTCCTTCTGTCCCTTCAGTGGCAGGGATGTCCTCACTACATCCTTTTAGGATCAACTAGATGCTGCTTCCCCATGAAATTATTGGATCTGTCAGGCTGTTTGACTCTATACTGTTAATGTAATAAAAATATCTATTATTTATGCCAATCTATTCTTTATGCCAATCCTTGATACCAACCACTACCTAACTTAGAGTAATAACACAGTTGCTTTTAGATTATTTAAACCAGAAAATTTTAATCTGTTTTACTTGTGGCATACTGATTTTAGATCAGTGCACATTCTTCAGTTAAAACAGGACACTTTAATCCAAGACATGCCCTAGTTGCAACAAGAATTTGTGCAAATTCCATTGCTCCTGCTCCACCACCAGTCCAGCTGGATCACCACGGGCCTCTGCAGCGTGACAGTCCTCCACACCGATCAAAATGGATCAAGTCACTTCATAGATGCCTATCACGACTGTACAGGTACTTTCAGTCTTTACACTTGAAATCTCATCACTGAAAGGTATCAAGTTTGTTAAAAAAGAAAATAAATAAATTAGCCATAACTTTTATAACATATGGAAATTATTTGTACCTTTCCAGTAACAACTGTGATGCCTGAAGAATCTTCTTCAAGTTAAAGGTTCAATTTCAATCACTTGGATCAATTGAGGAGTCGCTTTTAATACTGACCTTCTTCTGCTTTACCAGAGCTCCCCTACTTTTCAAAGACAAGAAAGCCAACCCTTAAAAAGCTCTCCAGTTCAAGTTATATAAAAATGCTAATTTAAAAATATTAAATATTTTTTGATGCTTTTTAACATCCAGCAACACCCCTTCTGACCTTACATGTGTACTCTGACAGCCCAGAAAAATCAGACCCACAGCTTTTTGGTATATCCTTTTCCATTGCCTATGAGATGCCTGTGTTTGCAATTATCTCCCAGCAAAGAGAGTCATGTAAAGTCAAAGGAAACAGAAAGCAGATCTGTGCTTTGAATCTTGCACTCACCACACTTCAATAACACATTGCCTTGCAAGTCACTGTTGTGAATGCTAGCATTTGGTGGTGAACAATTGGGACAACATTACTGTATCCATTATATATTAATAACAGATGCGTGTGTATCCTATTTTTTATTTCCCTTTCTGTACTCCCCTCCCCTTTTCATGATAATTAACAAGGCAATAAACATGTAAAACTTAAAAATCACAGAAGTGGAAAACTGATAAAGGCGTCTGAAATGATACCGAGGGGGAAAAAAAAAAGAATCAGTGAACCAGAAGGACATATAAAGTTATTGCTGTCGAGGTTTGCAGAGAGCAAAAAAATTGAAAGAATAATAAATAACAAGGGCAGGTCACTATTCCAGCAAGAGCTAAATCCGAGCTGAGCTGTGCTAGCTTAAACAACCTGTGTTACGATGTAAACAAAGGGAGAGATTCCTTACGCAGGAATAATAGATGCTTTCCAGGTTTATGGAGTTGGGGAAGGAGAAGTATTTTTTTAAGGTACTCAGACATCCAGGAGTGTGACCAGCTGCACCCAGTTCCCTAGGGCAGCCAGGGCTCCTCCAGTGGCAAATGTCTCACCCAGCCCAGCTGACAAGGACCAGGTCCTCCCATAGCCCATGTGCCTCACACACCGCTCTGCAATTAACGAAGCCCAACAACAAATGGTGAAAGACCAACGTTGCCCCAAGAGCGAGAAGGGAAACTCAGCCTATGCTCTGAAAATGGGAATAACCAAGGATAATGGTGGGGTTTTGAGGATCTCTGCTGTTATAAGTGTTAGCTTTGGCTGTCTCATTAGCTATTGCCCTGCCACCTCTTCCCCATCGTACGTGCACTTGCACACCGACACGCACAAGCCTGTACTTCCTGACAGCTGAAAGAAGAGCTCCCAGATAAAGTACATATGCCAAGGTCTAAAGATCAGTTTAATGAACCATCATGACTAAATTTGGCAAGATTTCCCATCTTGCTTCTTTTCAGTACCTCAGACTGTTTTGATCCATTTGCAAGAAATTTAGTTTTGGCAAGTGAAAGTCCTTTATCACTGCCAGTGGTTAATCTGCTCTGTGACACATTCATTCAACCAGAGAAAATCCAATATTGACATTTGTACCTTGGGGGGAAGAGAGGTTAAACGCTGGATATAAAATAAACTCCTAGACTACAGCAAGCAGCCGTATAATATCTATTTCATGTATAGGCGTGTTTCTTTCCCTGAGAACTCAGATGTAGCCAAATCACATCTGGACTCCACTAGAATTCTACATAATCAGTCAAATGGATGCTGTTGGACAACATCTGGAAGCATCTCTGATAGCCCAACTCAGCTGCTCTAGCCTTTTGGTGGTCTACTGAGAATCATGGCTGTTCGTATGCTGTTAAATCTCTCCCTTGTTTCCACCTGATAAGTAGCATTAAAATGCAGCTTAAAATACACTAAATACTCTCCCAACATTAATTTCCTCTGTAAAGCCATTACTGCCTTGGCCACAAGGATGTTTTGCAGTCCCTGGTAAGAAGGAGATAGTCTGTGTGGCCAGAGACATTCACATATGGGAAGGACTGACCCCACAAGTCTCACTAAAACATGTTGTCACTGTTAATCATCTTCTCTAGTGCTGTGCCTAAGAGTTAGCCAAAAAAATGAAACCCTATTGCACAAGGCAGCGTAGGAACACACAGTGGTGTGAGACTCCAGCTCCCAAGAGTTCACAGCCCGAGAAGCCCTCATGACCCTCCTCCCATCTATTTTCAATTCATTCATTTGATTTCTACAGCTGGGTTTAAAAGTTCTGAAATTTGCCACCTTTGCATACATTGTGCAATGCCTTTATCCATGAACAGTCTCACTGATTTCCAGAGACCTATTTTATAGATCTATATGTCTTTTTTTAGACACACATATACATACATTTGAGTATGCATGCATATTTTGTATTTCAGACTATACACAGGTGTAAATATGCTGGTCCAGAGAATATTCCCAGAGGAATATACAGTATAAAATTCTCTGTTTCCACAATCTAAGTGTGCTTTATCTTGGGTGAAGTGCTGCTGAAAATATGTGGGACTTCTCAAAGGTTAAGTGTTTTTCAACATGAACAAAGGTATGGAGGTAATACTGCAAAAATGATCAAAACTAGCTGGTTTTTAAAACCGTGATTAAACCTTGCAAACTATCTCACTTAACTAAAAAACTTCTGAATGACCAAATGACTTTTATTTACACTTTCTCATTAAAAAGAATATGGTGGAAAGGTTGAAAGTAATCTGTGATTCATATTTAACCAAGTTTAGATGGAAATCTGAGAACCAGCCAGAGCTGGACATGAACCACTACTGCCAATTATTCTGACTGCTGACAGACAGAAACTAGGAGCCTTCACATAAAGATAACTTTTCAAATCTATTGATTGATTCTTTCCCTTACATCTAGAACTTCGCTCGTTAATAATGAGCCAAACCAAAATGATGATGCTGTCACATAGACTGTCTGGTCACCCTGAACTTGCATTGCTCGTCTAAAAAATTCCGTACATTTGCTGAGGCCAGTGCTATTCACCCTGAACTTTTCATATGTAAAACAGAAGGGTTTAACCTATGACAAAGACAATAGAGCTGGGAATGGCATCCTGACAACTACGTTTTCCTGATATAGTCATGTTTGATTAGAGACATAATAAAGGAAAGTGAGGTGAACATCAGAAACTGCTAAACTCGGATGCAGATCTAATATCTAAAAAATGCCTTCAGAGTTGTAAATTTAATTTCCATAACAGGGAAGAGACACGAGCCACACAGAGCTGGAGTGATGCAATATTCAGTAGGGCTTAGACCAGTCAAAGCTGTAGGCAAATCTTTGTCAAGAAACATTATGAGGAAAATCATCGCAGAAGAAATCACACCCAGAATCAAGGGGAGGAAACTGAGCACTATTTACCTAGACAACAAGAAAGCTTTTGAGGCAGCATCATACAAAAAGCTGATTTATATGAGAAGATTACTACAATATACTCAAAAGCATAATGCTTTTGTTGTCAATTGGTAAGTAATTTACCCAATTAAAAAAAAAAAAATAAAAAATCAAGGTCCTCTCTTGCAAAACTTTTACTGTAGAAAGGCATTTCAAAGGATCAGCTAATGGAGCTCAGGTGAAGGCATCTGTGATAACAGAAATGGAGAGGAGGGTGATCATATCTGCAGCACATACAAGTGGTGTTAAAGAAAGGGCTCATATACAAAACCAGGTCAAATAAGGGATATACAGGCATTAACAGAGAGGAGCAGCGGGTGAGCCTGATACTGAGGACAAAACTGTGAGTCCAGAACAGACCTGTAAAGGCATCATGCTGGTGAAAATCTAAGTGAGATGGTCAGGACACAAACATCCTGTTGTGGCACTTAAAAACAATTCAAACCTGTGTATTCTGCTAGACATAGGATGTGAATCAGTGGGACTTTTGCTCAGCAGGGACCACAGAGACAGAGTATTCTCTTTGTGGATGTTAAGTAACCACACACCCGTCCCCAGGGGACTGGAACAGGTGGCTGTGCAGACAGCACGTCCCCAGAGCTGCCCCAGGCAGCACCCTTCTCAGATATAAAATTACATCAGGCAATTGAAATCAGTGACACTACAGAGGAGACCCACTCGCTGAGCCCCTACCCACTGGCTAGGCTACAGCTGGAGACAGCGTCCTCCTAAATCACCCTGGCATGAGCCAGCGGTGGGTGAGAGCTGTCACCTCATCATCTTGTCTCTGCAAGGGGGGCTGAATTTCCAGTTTTGCTTGATTTCACCCTGTTTCCTGTGTTTTATATTCATGGGCATGTACAGCTTCTGCAGTGAAGGCTATAAAGACATATATATATGTAAATATAGTTTGGTTTCCACTAGGTATCAAGGGTTTGGTTTCACCAGAAAGAAAGTTGTCCCAGTGCCATACAGGGCCACATAAGAAGGAAATTATATCTAATCCATTCTGTATTACCCATTCCCTTTAATGTGAAGGCTATTCCAGAGATGAAGAAAGTGCATTACCAGCATTTCCTAGGTACTCAGTGGCTATTAAAACTTCAGTCTTTAGAAGAAAAAGGTTAAGGTCTATTATTATCCCAAAGCTCCTGTTAAATCAGACACAGCCATGCTTTCCCTTTACATTTAAGGTCCCTCTCCATGTGCAGGGAGTATTTATTACCAGTACCATCTTCATAATCTAGAGATGGAGGCTCATCTGGACCTGGTGTCTTCCTAATCTTCATTAACTCTAATTTCATTATCACCTGTCCTGGAGTGACCCTGAGATCACTCACTACTTCTTTCTTCCTCCTCTGGGAAATGAATTTCTGTTTCTGTCTTCAGCTACTAAACTGCTTTCGTGAGCCCTGCAGCTAATAATTAATATTAGCAGTAGCCCCTTCATCTCTCACCAATCTGGGTGCCCCGCCCCACCTTAAAAGCTCTGCTGGCTCCTTGACTCATCTCTCTGTTTCTGATGTATGTTTTTAAAAGCCTCTAGAATGTTCAGCTTGGCTCAGTAGTCTTATTTCATCCCTTGTGTGAGCTTTTCACACCTTTTTTTTTTTAAATCCATCTATTAACCTTCCTATTCCTCACCTTCCTTTCTTGCATTTGATGTTCACCAGCTCTCAGATGTCTTTTGCATGACATAGGAACCAATTTTTCCAGTTAATTATTCAACCTCTCCTCCTGGCTCTCCCCTCCCCCTAAACAAGAGTGTTATAAAGATGGGCTCAGGATGACAGAGCATCACCAGATTAAAGAAACAGACTAAATTAAAGGTCTTACCGCAAAAGAGAGGTCTCAACCAAAAAGCTCAGAGCTTTCCCCCCCCACCAACCCCGGCTGCAGGGAAAAGTTTTGTAAAAAAGCAGATGCCCCAGCCTCCTCCCCTGGCAGTAGCTGAAGATGCTGTCGTCTGATAACATGGCAGGGCAATAACATTTTATTTCTGTCCCACACCCAAGCAATGGGGTTGTTTGCCACCGGACAGAAACAAATAGGGGGGGAAGAATGACGACGACCAAGAGAGGAAGGAAACAGAAAGAGACCTTTTCTTCAGCTCCGCGTCTTTGACAAACATCTGAGGTAATAAACAGGGAGTTTTATGAGCTAATTGCGTTTTAATCAATTTGAGCTCTTAACCGCATCGGAGAGGCTGCTAACTTACATTAGATTCATGTGTGGTTTTACAGTGGGTCCCCGCTGTTAGCAGCTTTACGATAACCAAGCCCCCGCCGCCGCTTGTCACCGGGGACTGTCGCTCCCGAGGAGGGGGCGGGCGAGAAAAAACTCCCCTGAACAAAAAACAGAGAGGAAGAGAGGGATCCTTCGCATAAACAAGGGGAAAAAGGAGCGATTGTGCCACGCGACGTGAGGCAAGAGTGGAAGTTCAGGGTCTGGCAGCATCCCGCGGCCGCCAGTCGTTGGAGAAAGAAACCCTGGCGTGGGCGGGTTTGGGGGAGTCCAATGAAAACGCGGGAGTGAAGGCAGAAAGCTCTCTCTCTCCTCCCGGTTGTGTACGTGTGTCCACACAACCAGCATATGTTAAGCCTTTAAATGAACATTTGGCCGTGAAACAGTAGCTATGGCAATAGGCAGGCAGGAATTGATGTACTGTACGTACACATCGCGTAGAAAAGCTCTCTGTTTCTGAACCGGACTGACAGCTGCTTGAAATTTTCCCCTTCGCTTTCCCTAAGGTCTCAGGTGTGGGATTCATGAGCCAGTGTCTCAGCTAGAACAGGTGTCTATCGCTGTGTAAATAGCAATTAGGCCCAAATTTCAGACTTTTTTCAAATCCCTATCTGAGGAAAAGCCCAGGAATAAATAGTTGCTGTAACGGCCAGGGGTATTGTGTAGCATTATAGCCTCCAGCTGGGCTATTACATACTATAGACGGGTGAAGAATACAAGCACCTGACAGATGTGTTCTGTTAGCTTCATTAGAAAAGAAACAAAGAAACTCCTCAATTAATAGCAGTGGAGCCAAAGGGAAGGGGGGTGCGGGAGGGAGGAATCATAGCCTGTTATTTAAACAGAGTCAGGGAGCCTTTCACTGATGGCTTAATATGATTCATTAATAAAAACAGCTTTTTGAATGCCCAGTTTAAGTCAAAAGAAATCACTAGCATGGGTTTTTTTTGTTGGTAGTGGTGGGGCTTTTTTTTTTTTTTTCTCTGCAAAAGAAGGGCAAAATGACAAACTGGAGTTGCTGAATTCATTTTGTGTGAGGCTGGCCCTTCTCAAAGCCCCCTTTCCGCGGGGCGTCCGTCCCTCGGGGTGGTGGCGCAGTCCTCGGGAGTCAGCGGGGTCACACCAAGACTCGGGGCGAGAGAAAATTGCAGGTGTAATATAGAAACATTCCACATCTCCACTAGGAAGGCTTAATGATTTTGAAGTGTCAAAATGGAGCTCTTCAATGCAGTGGAAATCAGACACATCTAGAAAGTCACGTCTTTCCATCACAGCTCTGAGGGTCTGAATGACCAGTAAAACCATGCGGACCGTAGTTCTGTGTGGCACCCCTTTAAAACTGATGTATTTCATCACTGTATTTAACGCAGTTTTAATCATAATAAATACATGTACAAACTGCATTGTGCTGCAGCTCCTTCTTACGTGCAGGCAAACAACAGGGCTGAGGATCCTGCAGCTAGCCGCAAAAACCACCTCTCTTCTGCTCTCCAAATTAAGATGAAGTCACCCCCTCCTTTTTATAGCAAACAGCAAAACTCAAATGCAGTGTAATTCTTAAGGTGCAGTGTTTAACTGTTGTCCCTGGCAGTGGCAACGAGAACTAACTTCCCAACACACATTTGCAAGAGAGGGAGGTGTTTCCAGCATTTGCACGTTCAGGGAGCTCACAACATGAAGCCGTGATGGAGGATTTGAAACATGAGGAAATCGCTGCAGCACCTCCATGGGGTGGTGTAAAATAAGTGGGAGGGAAAGGATCATTCAGCACCTGAGGGTAGAGAAGGAGCCATACGATGGAGGTAGCCATCATTTCCACCCTGACCTGCCAAATGAAGGCATGCCAAGAGAAGACCCTGCCAGATCTACCAGCTTCTGGCTGGGCAAGGGGACAGTGATGGTGTGGCTCTCACATAGCAATCTCTGGATCCGTGTGGTCCAAGTGTGACGATGGCAAATTCAATGCACTGAGACTGGGGGGATTGGTTTGGTGAGATATATTACAGAAAGATTGAGGAGACCAGCAATACTGATCAACTCTTTTTGCATTTTTCCTTGCAAGTTGTTTCCCACAGTGCATGAGTTGATGTTTTTTCAAAGCCTGCCCCTAAATGTACCAATGTCTTCCACCATTTCCCAAGGGACAGTCATCCACAACCAAATATATCTTGCTGTCAAGAAGATGTCTTTTATATATTTAGCCTAATTTTTCCTATTCTTAATTTCATCCCATTACTCTTAGTTAAACCCACTCCTGTTGTCCTAAATAATTCACCTCCCTCAGGAATTTATCCCCTCCATGTATTTGTAGGCTATTCTTTTGTCCCACTGTAGTCTTCACTTAGTGAAGCTATCTGTATTTAATTCTTTTAATCTCTTCTCATAAATTAGTCCCTCCAGCCAGTGAGGGGAAGGATATATCTGAGATGTTATTCAGCAGTAAGCTAGGATGCTCTGTTGCATTCTGGGGATATCTAAAGCATGGAAAATGCCTAGGGGAAGCCTAAACATTCATATTATTACTTTCTTTTTTATTTTTCCCCCCAAGTGTTTGATCTGCCATAGACAAAGTGATATTTCTGAAGGAGAAAAATATAACTAAAGATCTCTGTTTCATTCTCTCTTTTCTGCCCCACTGTTGTAAATGTCTGCTTTGTCCTCAGTTAATAACCTCCATCACCAGCTGGCCAGCTCTCTGCTTCCTTTACACCCTAACCCAGGATTTTTGTGTCTGGGTGAAAAGCAGAGAATCAGACAGTAAATGCAAAAATAGGTTACACTATATGTGATAAACAAATACACTGCTGCTGTGGCATGCTGGAGCTTTTTCCATCAGGCACGAAGAAGCTGTTTATTTGTGATAGTTTGTATACTTGTGACAAAGTTATTGCTTTTCTAATGTACATAAATTCCCCACTAATTAGATAGCAACACTACCTTCTTTTTCTTACTCTGCTGGCAGAATCATGCAATAGCTGTACTCCTGCCCTTCCTACCACAAATTAATGACTTGGAGGAATCAGACTTATGAGTTAGATGCAAACTAATGACTGGTTTATTTGAATCGCTGGTTTCCTTCCTAAGGACAGTTTGTATCACAGAGCTGGTTGAAAATTCTCCCTTTAGGAGAATGCTGTATAATTTTGTGTCTTACATTTATTTGCTGCAAATCATTCTCTGTTCAATCAAGCTCTACATCTGAAGAAAATGAAGTGACTTATACCAGGAGATGAGGACAGTGTGGTCTTTGCAGGAGTAGTATTAGTTGTTATTATTATTGTTATTATATTTGTACTTCTTTGGAGTTTTACTATGTAGCTAAAACACTCCTTTACCAACAAATGGAATTTTATACTAAAACTTATATCCTAACACAATCTCAGGGTAACCATTACCATTTGTTAAAGGGACTGTAGTAGTATTCGACTTCTGTGTTGAAAACAGATTTTCAATTACTTTAAATACAAGCAAAGACTTGGAATGACTGGTCCTGTGCACTGGAATCATTTAAATATCTAAAAGAGAAATGCGGAATCCAACACATGAACCAGTGCCCATAATTGGCTCTGATACTTCAGCAATTTATTTATTTTTCTCTACAGCTGACTTAATACCATAAAATGAATTCAGTACTTGCCAAAATGCCTGTCGCAGAAAAAAGTTGAACAATTCATATTTGGGTCATACAAACCTGAAAAACATTAGAGACCAATAAATTATGTCTTCTGGAGGATATGAAAATAAACAGACTGGCATGTTAATGAGAACCAACTCCGTCTTTAACCCATTGGCTATTATTTTTTCTCTTTGCATTGTGGCAGCACATAGGATCACTTCTGGTTATAAATGCTGTACAAGCATGAAATTCCAAGGAATTCTTAAAGAGTTTTTACACTAAGGAAAGCAACTGGATCAGAGGAAGCTAGGGACGTGTGTGCACGTGTACAAGAAAAAAACCCCAACATCAGTGGCATGCACAAGGTGATCTACAAGTACTTTTTCTCTCAAGTATGCCTCCTCTTCCACCACAAAGCCTGTTTCTCTGTTCAGCAACCAGAGCAATGGCTTACCATGGGTGGTGGTGGCTATTTCCAGAATTAGGAGATGCCCACAAAGAAGACTTCATCCAAAAATTGCAAGAGCCTTAGTTCTTTCCCTCTGGAGTCCCGGGGCCAGGCTCCTGGCATGGTGTCCCCCCACGTCTGACAGCTTTGTTCCAAAAAAGAAGTGCAAAGTGCACGTTTACTTCTCTTGCCGTGTTTATGGGTCAACTTGAGTGAAAAATGCGAACAGACAGAGGCTGGAAAGTCTATTTCAATTTCTGGGTTTGTTATATTTTCTTCTTTCATCATACTACATTGCAAATTACTCTAGTTCCATTTCTCTGGTGTATTAAACTAGTGCATTGCCAAGTCTCAGCTCTCTATTCAGGTTCTGGCATCAAAGCCTTAGGCCAATTTTATTTCATTTGTATTTGCTGTCAGAGCAATGTCTTTATTCTAAAATGCCCTTCTCATATCAACTTCTCAGGTAGCTTGACAGAAGTAAAAGTGTGAGGAAGAAAACCCTCCCCCACGCTGCGGTCTGCAGTACTGCTTTTATGTTTTCACCCTTTCTGAGAGGCGGAATATACACCACACATCAAGAAAATGGAGCTCAGGATGCCATTTAGCAATGAAGGGGATTTTTTTCTAATCTTAGCTAGATGCTTGACCTGTTCATACAACCTTCCTATTTTATATATATGTATGTGTATATATAGGGGTACATGTGTATATATATATATATGTATGTATGTATATAAAAAGCACACACAATTTTAAAAAATACTCGTGCTGCCGTTGCTCTGGGCTAATTTATGCTTGAATGTGAATGGCACATTTACTCCATCACAAACAAAATTTTAGTAAGGCAGAGTGAAAATCTATCACATCCAATTACGATGACAATGCAGTGCTGTGCAGCTGAGGGTTAGACAGGGACCAGCCACGTTTTGCTTGTGGCCATCGAGGATTGCGATGGCACTTTTTTTATGTGTGAGTAGAAAAGTGATTTAAACTGGCTGACAGGAAGCCCAAATCATTTTGTCATATTAAAGACTGTCAAGGACCCACCTCAGGATGGAAGTGTTTGGTGTCAAATATAACTCCAGAATTGGGCAAGGTAAGGACGGCTGTAAACAGGACATCTTAAACATCACAGGACAAGGGGAAGCAAAAAGAAAAGTTTATCTTCTGGCATTGCACATTAAGGAGAAATCATACTTGATAGTAACAGTCTCTCGTCTTCTGTTTAACATTCCCTATTGTGTCCAGCAAAGGACACTTTGCATTCTCAAAATTTTTATTTCCCAAGCACAGTTGTGTGCTGTCTGTAAAATCACACGCACTTAAACATATATATCCAGATGGTACAAATCCACATGCATGCATACATACACATCTGTCTGCAGCACCCATGCACTGGAGACACTAAGGAGACTGAAATCCCTGGGTCATGTCCCTTTGCAAGGACCTTCTCAAGCAGCGATGCAGCCTGTGGTGCAACAGGAACAGCGCAGGGTAGCCCTCCCCCTCACACTCTGCTGCCAGAATTAACGATTCTCATCCCTTTAAAAATAACAATTCCTCAGGTCGCATAAAACACAGACACCTTCACAAGCAAAACCACATGTATACGTGTTTTGAAGGCTACTCCCCATTAAGTGCTTGGGGGTTTCGGATAGTTTAATATCCGTCCTCACTGGTTTAAGGCAGAACAATGGGTTTCTCAACTGAGGAATGTGCATGTTAAAAGCAGGGATCAGATGAGACCTCTGCACCAAAGCAATGAGTTCCACCAGGGCATTCAGAATAAATTTAATCTACAGAAATCATCGTTATGTTTAGGATCCCACAAAATGTGGTGCCTTAGGAATGGAGTATTTCAGAAAGTAGCTGAACAGTCCCAGTATTTCAACATCAACAGCCAGGAAAAAGAAACCCCAGCTCACTGTATTGCTAAGTAAAGGCAGCTGCCTGCTCCCTTGCAAGCGGTGATGATTCAAATTCCTCCAAAATTGTAACAACTTCCAGTAATGTTTGCCTTTGACAGCTCTGGGACAAACTTTTTCATTCATTCACTGTTTTCTCTAAAGATTTATGTCAAAATTAGGGGTGAGTAAAGCCCGCTTCTCTCCATGCTTTCTTTTGCCTTTCCCTGCAGCTCTGTTTTATTCTTTGCTGGAAAACCAAGTTGAGGT
Organism: Scolopax mira; assembly: GCA_004320125.1. Taxonomy (NCBI): domain Eukaryota; kingdom Metazoa; phylum Chordata; class Aves; order Charadriiformes; family Scolopacidae; genus Scolopax; species Scolopax mira. The sequence continues at coordinate 7,535 of BJBW01003204.1, read as the reverse complement.
GAAAGAAGCAGCAATAACAACAGAATACAAAATTATCAAAGTGGGTCTCAGTAAAATAAAAAAGGAAAAAATTGAAAGAAAAGGGTGATTTTTTTTCTCATTTTATTAAAAAAACCCTACTATTTCCACAGCTACAGGAAGAGCAGAAACCTCTCTGAAGTCTACCTAGATATTGCTGTCTGGATGCATATTCGTATTTCAAATACTATAATGACAAATGTGTGAGAAGGAAGATTTTTACAGCAATTGGATGAGAAAAATTATGAGAGAATCAAATTTTCTTTCTTTGGGTGTGCAGATAGGGAAATGTAAGCATGCATTTATGTTATTATCTCTTTATATATTATTCATGCGATAATGTGTTTTGATTTGCTGCAAATTACAGAAGACTTAAAATACTAATTTTAAAAAACTTTCCCTGCCTGCCCCTCTCTCTCTCTTTCTTACTCACACACACTTATTTTCTATACACTAACTCTCTCCAGTGATCCTTAGAAGAATATACTCTCAGAGCTGGAAAGCTTGAGATGATGCACTGAAGGTCACTGCAGCTACTTCTACCAGAGTCATACGGGGGTTGATAGTGACATTTTTGTGTTTCTTTTCTTGCCTTCATGCATTTCTGTGTGCTGTATTTAAGGCAATGTACTCAGGGTGAAATCAAGAAACCACAAATTTGTCTATCACCATAGGAAAAAAACTACCCTATGGACATTTCTGCACAAATACAATATAGGAGCCAGAAGCCATGATTTTAAATGAACTCATTAGCACCATTTTACTCATGTTAGATCAAAAGTTTGAGAAACAGTATCTGGATAATGGAAGTTTATTGTTGTTGTGATACAAATCAACAACCATATTAAGCCTCAAATCAATTTACCGCAAAGCAAATTCCTATAATCCCAAGCATCCTGGTACATACAAATTAAAAATACCAATACCTGAGGTTCTGCATGAAAACCAAGGTGTTTGGAAGTTAAATCAAATGAAATCATGTTTCATTAATTCAAGCCCACTATAGAACTGTCTCTGATAATGTCTACATTTTAGTCAAGACTACTTTTGACATTTCTGAAAGTAATAAATAGGCAACAGGAACAGTCTCCTCACCTACTGTATGAGAAGGAAGAGTTTTGGGGGAAGCAGGCATTTGTAATTTGGACACAGAATTGCACAAAGGTAGATTTTTGGCAGGCAGAGTATCAACCAGGCTTACTGGTCTTGCAAAATGCCCAGATAACGTCTAAATGCTCTTGAGAAGTACCTTCCAAAACATTTGCTTTACACTAGTTCTGCATGTCTGAATGCTTCTGTTGCAAGGCAAATAAAGAGTTGTTGTAGGACACAGTAGAGAAGCAAGATACCAGAGGGAGCCATGAGTGATGGATATAGGAAATTGCCATGAGGATAGTGCCTGGACAAGGGATGGGGAGTCAGAGAAGCACTGGGCCACTGGTACTGGCTGATGGGGAAAGGCGGAGGTGGGTGCTGAAGCAAGCACCTAGGAGTTCCTCATCTGGGATCCAACTTGAGACCAGACTAGTCCAGAAATGCTGTTTCTGAAGATGATGACAGGAGTGAAAATGGAAGGGAGGACCACCAAAGATGCAGGTGATCCCAGGGAAAGTCTTGGGACAACTGTAGCTCAGCACAGACCTCACACTAACAGCACGGTCACCAGGTTTGTGTTATCTCAGGAAGTCTGTGCACTTCCACATCAGATAAACCTGGTGTTCTCGACTGCCCTACACTCTGGAGATTCAGCACAACAGTCATGAACCCCCTACAGTGACCAATGTGACCTCCTGCTATCGAAGAGCCTGGCCAGCACTGCTCCCACAGGGGAGCACCAACCTCACTAGAGTTAAGGAAGGCAAAAGGCTCAGATAATGCTGGTGTTGCTTGGCCTGATCCTCCTGCTGGGAAAACCAAAGGCAGAACAAACACTGGTGAGTTTATCAGAAGCAAGAGATGATTTATTGAAAAAGCATTCCAGCAATTACTTCTTTGAAGGAAATTGGCACCTCATTCCTTCAACAGTGTCGCTTATCATCCACTCCAAAATTAGATAAGCAAATCTCTCCTGGACTTTTCCCACCAGGAAGAGTGTCGGTCTACTCCATCCACAAACCCTGTGAACCCCAAGTACTGAATGTAAACTGATAATTGATAGTCAATAGTATTGGCAGACCCGCTCATCAAAGCTAATTGCACAACAGGAGACATCCTATTTCAGTTCATCATCATGTAACTCAGAGCTGTATTATTAGAGATATGAGGAAAGTTTCCATGGGAAGAAAGACTGAAAAGAACAGGACCTCTAGCTTAGCGAAGGAACAAAACCAGGGACTCACTAGACTAAGCAACACAAAACGATCTACTTTTTTTTTATCTACTGTTTCTCATAATGAAAGAACAAGAGATAGGTAAAAAAAATAAAATTGAAAAGCATTCAATTGAAAACAGATAAAAGGATTTATTTATTTGTATACAACATGCAAGTAACTTCTGGAGCTAACTGTCAACAGATATGACTGAAGAAAAGAAAAATCAGTAGGATTAGGAATATATCTGGAATTTATCTGTTAAGAATATATATCATTACAAAACTAACTTGCCAAGCTGCGTTTCTTTTTCTCCTACAGTTAGTAAACATAGCCAACAACTTTTTTGAAAATTCCTGGAGCATTTTGAGGCAGTCAGCCTGAAAATTTGAAGGGACTCATTGTAAAATCACTGAAAAATCACGATCATACCCCATTTGCTGTTTCATAATTCTACCTTACTGACAATCTGGTTAGCTGGTAAACAAAACAGGCTGGGAAAAATTTGTTGACAAATACTGTAATGTTTAAACTTTGCTTTTATGGTTCATTAGTATTAAAACAACTTTGTGCAATAAAAAAAAAAATTAAAAAAAATCTTTTTGTTTTCCCATCATGAAAAGATTTTTTTTTTAAAAAAAATATACCTACCTAATGAGTACCTGGGTCATCTGGAAGTGTGGACAGCAGTATACTCCCTGACAGCAAGGATTTTAATCTGAGTTTTCTGAGATGTAGTTCATTCTAGTATATATACACCAGGTATTTCCTGCATGTAGGAAAAGTGATTGGAACAGGGTTCAACAGAGGAGCGTGAAGGTCCTGGTCTGCCTTGCTGCCACCAGAAATCAGAAGTGAACCCCAATACATCCAGTACTAAGATTACACAGGCTTGTGACTCCAGTGCCACCTTCATTCAAGAAGTCCCAGCATGGTTTATCTTGTCTTTCTAATAAGATGCTTGGCTGACAGGTCCTATGGTTTCACCTTTGCAAATGTGTGCCAAATTTATCTCCCAGCCTTGAAGTGACTTCTTCCTACACTCATGAGGTGAGTTACTGCATGTCTAACTGGCTTAAATTCAAAGTCAAGAGGATGTATCTTCTGCAATCTGCGTCTTACTTATGGCTTATACTTGCAAAACATGACAACTTTGAGACATTGGTTAAAAATGGAGGGAACTATTGCAAAATACATTCTGCAGCTCATTTTACATGCCTAAGCCTGTGAAATGCCTTCTCTAATCTACCTCATACTTTCTGTGAAAGACTTCTACCAGAATTGTTAAAAACCAGATATGCAAATTTTAGGTAGAAAGGAGATTTTTTCAGGAAATTGAACATAAGGGGGATCAAAATGAGACTTGATTCTAAAAAGACATTAATTCAACTGCAACCGCTTCATAATTCAGAGTATTAGATTAATGCTTTATGAGCACATTATCTACAAGTTAATGTAAATGCTGTAACAAACTGAAGTTCAGAGATAGAGTTTCTTCGGAGGTTTGGCTTGGACCCTGTCCACAGAGGCTTTATTAATCAGTCCAGCAAGTTTAGTCTAACCTTTGCCAGCCAGTTCAAGGCAGAGAAGCTTCCTGAAAGAGGACAGAAATGCCTTTTGTGCCTGCAGACAACCTCACAGCTCCCTCTGCTCTAGCCACAGGAATGGGTCAGACCTTCCCTTGTCACCTCCTTGTTGCCCAAGTGCTGGACCACCCCAGCCACCACCCAGGCATCGCTGCTGCGGGTGCAAGAGCAAGCCCAGCTGAAAAGCACCCTGATATGTCGGCAATGTCCCCCCAAAGCACCGCACCACATGCACACACACACTTCACAGCACAGCAGCAGGGATGTTTCGGTCCCAGGCTTTGCCCTCCATCCCAGCCACGCCGTATTCCCACCCCGCGGCCTCCTGCTTCTGCGGAGTCCAGCGCAGGCAAGGAGAACAGCTGAATCAGGAACAAGCAGAGAATTGCTTTTTAGCAACACTACAAACGTTAAGCGAAACAAACTAATGAACTAAAAGCCGGGTGCAGCAGTAACAGTGATGAAGCCACAGCATTTTATCATAATCCCGTCTAGCGAGACAGGGAATCGTTGTCCATACGTTTCGTGCTCAGAAAATGTACTGCTCAGCACTTTGACACTGCACCAGCCCCACGCGTTTTCTGTTACTGAGGAAAGGTTCTTCTCTTCAAAAGCACACATTGGATCCAGATCCCTGTCCTCCCATACAGACTTCCCGGCTCATTCAAACGGGGACACGTGTCTGTGCCCACAGACATAAAGTGCACTGGGAGGAAGCGCCAAGCATACGGGCAGAAGTTCTTGAGACAATTTTCGAGGACATTTACGTGATAGGGTATTAGGAGCTTTCTTTACGGCTTTTATTCACTGAGAACCCTTAGAGGTCTGGCACAGAGACATGTAATTATGTCTCCTAACAGATTACCAGTGGAGGCAAGTATCGGGCTTCTGCAAGTGACCAGTATGAGCTGTTTCAATGACAAAACAAAACAATTTATAGTATGTGGTTATGAAATAACTTACCCACTTGAAAAATGCCTTCTGAAGCTAGACAGTGGGTCTTCTGAGTTATCCAATGAATCATTAGGGTCTATGCCACTGCTGGGTTAAATCATCTCTAATACCACTCAGAGAGCAGCTCTCCTTCCCCTGTAGGCGTCCTCTGGGTCAGACACCTCTGGGAGCACTACAGGTCTCTGCTCTCCTCCAGATTTCATGCATTTCCCCTTCTCTCTCTGAGATTATCTTTCCATATCTCTAACAACTTCCACAGCTGATTTCAATCCTTTCATACTGCAGAACCTTTCAACATCCACCTTGAGCTTTTTTTTTTTTTTTGCTTTTTTGTGATTAGGTGAACTGAAAAGTTTTGCAAAACAGACTAACTTTCCTTCTCTGACTGAAGACACTGTAATTACACAAGGGAGTTTGATTTTTTTTAATCCCATGGACTCTAACACCTCTAACACATTAGCTGCATTTTTTTTTTTTTTTTCTGGAGAACCAACTACCACCTGTGATTTACTCAGACTATTTTCATGGGTGTCTTTCACCCTTTTTCACTATTTGTACTTGGTTTTGAGCAGTCTACCTACCTGAATTTATCAAGTTACCCTGAAGATCCTCACAGTCTTCAGGAGCTTTGAATACCCTGCACATTTTTGCATCAGCTCAAATATTGTTAGGTGAATAGTGAAAACGATAAGTAGCAGCTCTCAAGAAAAGAGCATTAAGCAACACATTCCCATGGATGAAGCACCTGCAAGAGTCAAAAGGCAACAAAACCTGTACTTGGTCTCAAGCTAAGTTTAGCAGCGGCAAAGGCAGGCTTATTGCCCTCTTTCCATTTTCTTCCAGTATCTGTAAGTTCCCGTAAACCCATCTTGTGATATTGTTATATCTGTAACTGGTAACTAATAATTTTACTTCTAATGGAAGCTATTTTGCTGTTTGCTTTTACTGAGCTCGCAAAGTTCTTTCACCCTCTGATGGCTCAAATGAACAGAAAGGCTTTATCGGGCTGCCGTGCAGGGAGGCACCGGGACGGCGGGGTTCGGGCCAAAGGGTGCCAAAAGCTGAGAGGGTGGAATTGGCTCTAGAGTAAAGCAGCGTTTAACTCCCAGGCAAGCAGCATTAACTCCTGAGAAATCATCTCTAATACCACTCCATACCCTCCTGAGAGCACTGTGGGACTGCAAGGGTGAAGCCCAGAGGATGGAGCCGCTGCTGCCAGCCCACGCTGGGCAGCTAACAGCCCGACACAAAACTACTTACACGAGATAGCCCTCGCCTTTAAAATGGGGTGAGAAAGAATAGAAAGGAAACAGTGTAAAATGTCACATCCAGACAAGAGAACAAAGCAAAGGGATTTTTTTTTCCCCCTTACAGCAGAAAAAAAATACTCATAGGAGCTTCTTATCCCTTCCGCCATCTTTTTTTTTTTTTTGTCTCTCACTTTCTTAGGTTTCTTTCGTGCGGGGAAATAATTCTCTCTCCGTTGACACCTGTGCAACCACAGGGGTGTCAGTATGAGCTGACTGGGTGGAAAAGAAAAAAATATTTACCCCCAGCATTTCTGCAATCTGCCATTTTGCCATTACTGCCGTAATTGATCAGGGCCCATCAACTATTTTAGCTTAAGCTTCTCAGTCACCCAAATTATTTCCTCTCACCAAATGAGAAATACCAGCGAGCTGCACAAGTTTGCGGGGAAAAAAACCAAAGGTGAAGGGGGAAAAGCAAGCGAGGTTCTCACACACCTCCCCTCAGCATCTGCCTCAAAAACAGGAGCAAAGAGCAAACACATGGGGATGGATGCTGGGGAGCAGCAGGGTACTATGGGAGTAGAGAGAACCCCCATCTCCCCTCCTTGCCTCTTTACCCCAACGGCTCCAGTCCCCCGGCAGGACCCCGGAGCCCACTTCTCCCACCGTAAAGGGAGGGCAGAGGGTGGGGGTCGGGAGGGGGCAATGGCTGCAGAACTGCAGCATCAGCACGGAGATTAGGCTGTCAGCCTCCAGAGCACTTCCCTGCGAGGGAGCAGATAAGAGGGAAAAGGTGAATGGGAACACTTGTCACAGCAGATGGCGGCTTTGATTTGCAGAAGAAAGCAGAGGGGGCTGGGGGGAGAGTTGGAGAGGGGGGAAGGAAAATAGGAATGGGGAGGCCGTCGGGGTCCCCGCCGCTCTGCCGAGCCCCCCGGCGCCGGCCCGGGATGTCGCAGCTCCCCATCCCTTGGACGGGGCGCCCAAAGGACTTGTTGACCTTCCCCCACGGACTTCGTAAGGCGAAGTGTGGGGTTCCAGCAAGCCTTAGACGTTTTATTAACGTTATGCTAATTAGCTGGAAAGCCAGGCATTGATTTTCTTGAAAGGATTCAAGGATCAAATATCCATGAATAGAGCTGGCAAAACCTAATCTACTAATGGATTTAACTTAAGAGAAATATAAAGCTCAAAGAAAAATATGATTATTTGGGGCTACTTAACTAGTACTTATCTTTAAAATACTTTTACAGAATTTCCATATTCCATTGAGGTGGAAAAAATGCAGTTATATTTTTAAAACATATTTGGTCCATAGTTCCAAACAATGCCTTTTGTTTTCTCTCTCCTCTCCTCTTCTCTCCTCTCCTCTCCTCTCCTCTCCTCCCCCCCCCCCTCCCCCCCCCCCCGCCCCCCCC
>BJBW01003203.1:70643-91008 GCA_004320125.1 Scolopax mira | reverse complement strand
CGGAGGAGGGGCCAGGACGCCGGTTCCTCCGGGGCTGGGCCATTGCGTTGTTGCCCACTCGAAGGGACCCCGGTAATTCCCCCTCTGCACCGGAGCTCATCACGGCACCCCGCCGTCGGGGCGGCGGCGGGTGGAGGCGCGGCGCTCGGGACTACAACTCCCATGAGACCTTGCGGGGGCGGGCAGTGCGTCTGCGCATGCGCAGTGGTGAATACAAGCGATGACTACCATTCCCGGCATGCCCTGCGGCACCGTGAGACTTGGGCTCAACGAGAGAAATATCGCGAGATTTGGTAGTATAAGCCCATGCGGTGCGGCGTAGGAGACCCCTTTCGGCTTCCGCCTGGCCAAGATGGCGCCCAAGGCGAAGAAGGAGGGTGAGGGCTGGGGCCGGTGGGGGCGATGGAGGGGGAATATCGTGCCGGGGATTATCCCGGGGTGCGGGTTTAGGCAAGGGGGATCCGGGCTGGGCGGTATTGGGCGTGAGGGAGGGCTGGAGTTCGGGGCTAGGCCGCCGGCACGTGGGGAGGCCTGCGGCGGCGGGCCCAGCCCGGTTATCTGAGAGAGCGTGGGCCCCTATCTCGGTGCTGGGACGCTTGGGGGTCTGTGGGGAGTGAGGGAGCTGGAGAGGGGATGAATCTGCTCATCTGTTGGTTAGGTGGGGGACTGGCTTTACTGGGAAAGGGGGAAATTTACACCCCGTTGGGCGTTTTGCGGGTGGTCTTGGCTGGATGAAGGAACATGGACCGCTTAGAGAGGTCCTGTGCATTTAAGTTGCTTTGGCAGGGGAAGCCAGGGCAGGCAGGAGAGCATATCCTGGTTGCACTGACTGAACTGTCCTTATAGCTGTGCCTCCGAAGACAGAGGCAAAGGCTAAGGCGCTGAAGGCCAAGAAGGCCGTCCTGAAGGGGGTACACAGTCACAAGAAGAAAAAGATCCGCACATCACCCACCTTCCGCAGGCCTAAGACTCTGCGACTGCACCGGCAGCCCAAGTACCCCCGGAAAAGCGCCCCACGGAGAAACAAGTACGTGTGGGGTGTTGAGCTCTGCCCTGCTGCAGGGCTTACAGGGTGGGAACAGCCCTACGTGTGGGGTCCTGTGTCCCACTCCAGGTCCCAGGGTGACACCTGTGTGCTGCCCTGGGAGCTGAGCATGCACCTTGGTGGCAGAGGGGTGGGTGTTTGTGGTGCAGGTGATGATTTCATGCGACCAAAGCCTGAGAGTTCATGATTAGAATTTTTATGGCAACTGATGCACCCCAAAAAAAGCCCCTGAAGTGCAGGGGTGGCTGCTGCCAGCCTTCTGTTAACCTCAGGGTTTCTTTCCTGCAGGCTGGACCATTATGCCATTATCAAGTTCCCTTTGACCACAGAGTCTGCGATGAAGAAGATAGAGGATAACAACACTCTGGTTTTCATTGTTGATGTCAAGGCAAACAAGCACCAGATCAAACAGGCCGTCAAGAAGCTGTATGATATTGATGTGGCCAAGGTCAACACATTGATTAGGTGAGAAGAGGGGGAGAATAAGTCACTGGCGAGTGTGAGATGCTTCCAGAGCCCAGAGTGGCTTTTGGCAGAACATGGGGACACGTGTGAGTTTCAGGAGGTGTGGGGTTAAGCTCTGTAGCACTTTCAGTGTTGAAGTCTTGAGAAATGCAACTTGTGACTGAGCACATCTTAGTGGAAGTGGGAAATGTTGGCAGATCAGAGGGTTGGCTTCACCAGGGAGCTCTTCTAACACCCAGGAAGCTCTTGTGCAAATGATGTGAACATTTTTTTACCACTGAGTAAAGTGATGTTTCCAAAGGAACCACTGATGCACACTGCTGTAACACAGATATGGAGCAGGTGTGAGGAGTTATTGCCTCTGTACTGATGCCTCCTGTTCCTCTCTAGGCCTGATGGGGAGAAGAAGGCTTACGTCCGACTGGCTCCAGATTACGATGCGCTGGATGTAGCCAACAAGGTGAGAAATCTTTGCAAATTTTGTAACTCCCTTTGTTCTTGTATCCCCTGTGCCTGGCTGCTTTTCCTGGCATTGAGGTGAGGTGCTTGTGCTTCTAGTACTGTGGAGTATCCATCTAGTTAGACAGGATCAGAGTGTGTAGAAAAAAGGCCAGATTGTCTAGCAAAAGACATTTCTGCCTGGAAGGGTGAGGTGGGAAAAGTTACTGAGAGGGAATTGCTGCTGTTCTTCAACTCTTCTAGGGAGGGGCTCCATGTCACAGGAGCTCCATAATATTAGCAGAGAAGATGCAGAAACTGTCCTGCAGCTTCTGGATTAACAGATTGATTGTCCTAATGGTGTTCTTGGCGAGTGCTGTTGGCAGCTCATTTAACTGGGGGGAAATTATTTTGGGGCACTGCTCCACTGCTGGCTGGGGTAAAGGAGGAGTTTCTGCTGCACAAGTGGAAGCAGCAGCAGCAGTTTACTCCTCGATGTGGCTGAGGGAAACAGGATGCTGTGGTGGTTTGTATTGGAGCAGGGGAATGTGGCTGTGGATTAGCACGAGGGTCACCGAGGAGTAAGTTTAAAGCCTTTTTGTAAGGTGTTTGGGGCCAGTCTGGGGGAAGAAGGCTTGGAGGACAGGAATCCCAGGGAGGTGCAGCCCCAGCAGTGATGTCTGTGGTGGAGGCTCTGCCTTTCTGCCACCGTAACATCTGTTTTAATGTGCTTTGCTTCTTTCCAGATTGGAATCATCTAAACTGCATCCACCAAGGACTGTACAGACAGGATAATAAACCCTGTGACACCACTGAGGGGCTCCTGTGTTTTGTGACAGCGTGGCCTGTGCAATAGTGCCCAGGAAACTTTTGGGGGCTTCATTTCAGTAGATGGGTCCCTCCCTTACTCCTGCCAAGTCTCCCTCCTGCTGTAGCCTGGTAGTAGGAGAGCAGAGCCAGCTGGAGTCCCCTGGGGTCTCCTGGATCATTGACCTGTTCTCTCAGCTGTCAGTAAACACAAGGTGACACTGCCCCAAATCTCAAATATCTCTGTTTACCCGAGAGTTCTGGTATCCTCTTGCATTTTGTTGCTCCCTGTAATTACCATGTGGTTTGTGATTGGTGTTCTCAGTGTCCTACACAGCTTCCTCCTGGAGCCTACCACAGGCTGATGAGTGCCCAGGAGGTAGGTAGTAACCACCAGGAGAACCTGTTTATGGTTCAGATCTGGCATGAGTGGAGTGTCACCCCATTTTCCCAGCGTATCAGCTCTTTGCTGATGCTGCAAGCTCTGCTTGATGGAGCTTTCAAGGTAATGCCATCACGGGGGCTTTGTGTGTTCTTCTGAGGTGATCCCCCTACACCCTGGCACTGTGGCATGTGAATCACAGCCTGGTTTTCCCAGCACTGTTCCTGTTGCCTGTAACCTGGGATTCACAGCCCTCACCGAGGTTGTTTCCAAAGTAACTGCTGTTGCTGCCTCAGCAATGTTCTGCTTCCTCAAAGTGGTAGATAAAACCAGCTTTTCAGAGCGCTTGGAAAGTCACAAGAGTATGGAGAACTGGGTGGGTGGGGAGTGGAGGTGAAGTACATACGAGCCTTTAGGTGTACTTAAGATCTTAAGTGCATTGCTCTTGACTGAGATGATGAAAGCCATGACCAAATATTGATCAGGGTAATTGAGCTCTTGGACAGTGGGACACAGGGTTCCTTCCAGCCCTCCTGCAAAGGGTGGCGAGATCCTGAGGTGATGGTTTGTGATGGATGGAAGAGGGGATCTGGTCCGATTCCTGCTGCTTTTGGGACTGTGTGTTAAAGATCTGGGCTGGGCTGTGTGGCCCTTGGCTGGAGGCACAGGGCAAGTTGTAGAGGGGCTGTGGTGAGGCCAGCTGCCATGGCATCCTCACCCTCTCTGAGGAGGGTGGCACTGGGTATTGCAAAGCCTGTGCGCTCTCCTTCCCACAGGCAGACCTTACCTGAAATGGGGGTTGGAAGTTGTGGGCTGCATGGAAGCACCCCCCCTTTCTCCCTGGGCCCCATGGGATGCTCAGCTGGGCTGGGTGGAGAGGCAGGAGGTGAAGTAAGGGGTGAGAAGCCGCTGCTTCCTTGGGTGGTGGTCCCTCCTGATCAGCTCTGCTGGCACCCGAGGCACAGGCCAGAACTGGGCTCTCACCCCTCACCCTGTCCAAACCCAGGAGCTTAAAACTCATAGAGCAAGGGTTTGTTGGCAAGCTGTGTGAGGGCAGATGAGGTTGAACATCAGGCAACCTTCCCTGCTGGGAGGAGGGTGATGTGGAGACATGGGACAAGCCTGCTCCTGCCCGGGGCTGGGTCAGATGTTCTGGTGGGCTTGAGGGCACCAACCCAACCTCCTGCCCTTGGCCTGGGTGCAGCTTGTCTGCAGGTACGTGGAGGCTGGGGAGGGCTTTCACATCAGCATGACTTGCAGTCTGTCCTGACCCTGCCTTAACTTCGCTACCGTCTGGCACTCAGCTTTCTCCCCGCACTTGCCTCTTGCTCTGGGACTGGCAACTGGCCCGACCCACAGCTGTCCCAGCCAGCACTGTGCTCCCAGCACTGGGAGATGCTCCGGCTGGAAGCCAGGGAAGGGGGAGTTGGGCTCCTTGTTTTGGGAAACTTTGTCATGCCTGACCCTCCTGTGCTGCTGGAAGGGAGGTGGGAGAGTGAGCTGGTGTCCCCTCCCAACCCCGAGCCTGTGACCTGCCGGGGCAGAGCTGTGTCTGCTGCATATCATGGGGTTGAGGGGAAATTTAAGATTTGGGCTGATCGTGTGAGGTGTTTGCAGATGGAGCCGGTGCACAGAGGGTTTAAACTGTGGCTGGGAAGATGTGTGGCCATCGAGATGTGCTGCTGAGGGTCTGAGCCCCCCTCGCAATGAGGAGGGAGGTGAGACAGTGGGTTTGAAGCTGGAACAGGTCCCTGCCCACGCAGCCTTCCCAGTATCACATCTCTGCTTGGGCTGCCAGGCTCTTCCCAGCACGTATCCCCGGTGCATGCTGGGGAGCCCTGGCAGGATCCTGGCCCCTGTGGGGTGTTTCCCAGCTCTCGGGAGGGAGGGAGGGTAGGTGATCACCCCCCCCAACACACACACTGCTTCCATTTAATCACCAGCTTGTTTCAACTGTAGCACCTGCCTCTGCTGGTGGTGGGGTTGGTAGGATGGATCCTGCCCTGCAGCAGGGGCTGAGCAGGAGTCCCTCTAAGCCCCACTGCTTTCTGCCAGTCCAGGTACAATTCCAGAGGCAGGATTTACCTTCCCAATGTTCTGGTGCTCCACAGGACCGGCTGGGCCGGTTCTTGCCCTGCTCCCCCAAGAAGCTGAACACCGCCCCCCCCTCTCTCCTCCCACTGCTCTGGAGGGGCTGCTGGGGAAAACTTGGTTCTGCCTCTGCAGGAGAGGGCCCAGCAGGCTCACAGGGGGTTGGAGCTGTGCTGTGAGGGTGAAGATCACTCTGGGGGGATGCGAGCGTGCAGCGCTCTTCCAGGAAGAGCCCATGGCCTCACATGGCTTTCCTATGCCAGTTCCACTTCACGTGGCTGCTGGGTGAGTCATGCAGCCCAGCCAGGCTCCTTGCCGCCTGGCAGGAGACAGGCAGGTCAGGGACTGCAGGAAGGCTCCCTACCTCTCCTGGCTCCCTTTCCCTGCTCCCTGCACAGCCTTGGGTCTCTGGAAGAGCAGCTGAGTGAGGAGGAGCAGAGGGACCCATCCGTGGGGAGGGATAAGGTCTTGCCATTCAGGGCTCAGGGCGGTGCAGCTGGGCTGGTAGGACCCATCAGGGCATCCCTGGAGGGTCCCTAGAACAAAGAGAGTGGCAGAATTGTGTCCTCTCCCTCTCCGAGAACCACCAGCCCTCTGCTGGGAATGGGGGCACATCCTTTTCCCATGCCCCTATCCCCTCCCTGTTCTCCCCCTGACCCTGCTCTGCCCCATAGAAAAGCCAGCCCAGGCGTGCTGCGGCAGCAGTAAACAGACCGATTTTAATGCACGTAACACCCAACATCACCACGGGAGGGACTTGTCCCTTCCCTTGCAACCCTCTCAGGCCATCAGCTGCGAAATGCAGCCACCCCTGGCCCTCCAACTGCCTGCGCAGAAGCCGGCTTGGGCTGCTTCTCCATTGGCCATGCCCCTGGCTTCGGCGGTGTCGCCGTAGCTCGGCGAGGCTGTCGGGCTGGTCCAGCAGGGAAGCGCTTTTAGGCAGCAGAGCGGGTGAAGGCAGGCCCCGGGGCCAGGGAGCGAGCCCTAAGGCACATCAGAGCAGGTTTGGAGAGCCCAAGACTTCCAGAAGCCGGAGCCCGGGTCCCCCTGGGCACACACGTCTCAGTCTATCAGGAACTTCTCACCGTCCACGTCTCTCCCCGCAGAGCCCTTGCGCAGGGAGGGGAAGAAATCGGAGCGCAGGAGGCGGGAGAAGTACATGAGGATCATGGCGTCAAGCAGCAGGAGGTTGGCGGTGAGGAAGGCACCCTGGCCCTGCACTTCCACGTAGCGGAGGAAGTACCAGGTGAGGTAAGACTGGGGCGCCAGGCGGAAGATGAAGTACATCACCAGGTTGACGTACTTGTTGGCCTCGTAGAGCGCCGGGGAAGGCACGTTGCTCATCTTCAGCAGCATGCGGACGGTGAGGAAGATGTTGCTCACCTCCACCAGCAGCAGCAGAATCGCCGCCACCAGGAAACGACCCGTGATGATGAGCGAGATGAAGGCAGAGATGGCCTGGGAGAGGGGAGGGGACACGACACAGCAAGGGTCAGCTCTCTTCATTCTGGGGAAGGCGAGTCCTTCCCAACAAGGTTTAGGAGGTTCCCAAGGTTCCCCCCCACCCCTCACCTCTAGATCCCAGCAGCCCCCCAGGCACCTTGACCAAGAGAAAACCAGTCCAGAGAGCCAGTTCCCCTGGGTCCAATCACACCTCCCTGCGTGGGGAGCTGGGACCAGCCTCTGGCTCTTTCTTCTCCCAGTGTGGCAGCCTGTCTGGCTCCCGGCACTCGGAGCCGACGCTGGCAGGCGTCCTGCCCCCCCGGGCGCCCTCAGCTTGTTGATGCTCAGCCTACCTGGCAGCCTGGGCGAGGCTGGGGGGGAGGGGGAAGGCTCCAGCTTGCCCCACCATAGTGCACGAAACCTGCATGGGCCAAGCCCTGGGCTGCATGGTAGCCCCTCACCCCCATGCTGGTCCCTCACCTCCCCAGGGCCATACTCACCATGGCGTGGTGCACCAGGTACTCCCAAGACGAGCGGGACTGGTGGTTGAAGATGATGTCAAGGCTGTCATGGATGAAGTAGCCTGCGGGATGAGGGAGAATATTGGGGGGGGGGGGTGTCTGGCTTGTGCACCGTCACCCGCTGCGGTAAGGAAGGGGGGGGCAGCAGGGAGGGGCAGGGTGTTGTGACCGTGCTCCAGGTGTCAGAAACGCCTCTGCCCTGGTGTAAGGTGGGGGAGATTGCTGGGCCCTGTGGGCTACCGTGGGCTCTCTGGGCTACCGTGGGCTCTCTGGGCTTGTGATTAAGGCAGGAGGCATGAGGAGTCTCCGGGGGTTCATCCCAGGTGAGGCTGAAGAGGGATTGGACAAAACCCAGCAGAGTGTCCATGGCCATCACCCTGCCTGGCTCCTTACCCGAGGAGAAGCAGACCAGCAGGTGCCCTGAGATGCTGTAACCGTCCTCGATGTTGGAGAGCAGCTCCGGGGAGTTCCAGAGGCTGGGGGGAGAGGAGAGGAGGGAAGGGGGGTGTGGGGAAGGAGGTGTTTGTCAGCCTGGGCACTGGGGTGGGGGACACTGGGACCCCCGTGTGCTGCTCCCCAGGGGAGAGGACTCCCCCCGTTGTGCACCGTGCCCCTGCTCGCCCTCCTACCCCCCCCCCCTCCAACCCCCCAAGTTGCCCGGTACCTGAAGAGGGCCCATAGCCCGGCCAGCACGGAGTGTGCGAAAGAGACCAGGAGGTTCCTCCAACGCCAGACGCGGCCGGGGCGCCTCCGCACGGCGTCGGGTTGGGGCAGGGCCAGTGCGGCTCGTCGTAGCCCCCCGAAGATGGCCACGCTGCCGCCCACCAGCGCCGCCGAGGCCGCCCGCCAGCCCGGGCCCATCGCGGCCAGAGCTACGGCCGAGCGGGCGGGGGCCGGTGTTGGCCACGCCCCTCACATGGCCACGCCCCTTACACGGCCAAGCCCATCAAACGACTCTGCCTCCTTCCTGGCCACGCCCACCAATAGCAATTCCACCACCCTCTGGCCACGCCCACAAAACGGTCATACCGCCTCAATGGCCACGCCCCCTCGGCGCCTGCGCGGGTTACCCTGCACATCTGTCTGGGTTTTGCACATCTGTCCAGGTCATCCGTGTGCGTTCCCGGGCACGGTGTGGCTGCCCCCCCCCCCCCCCCCCCCCATCCCCCTCCGTTCTCTGGGTGGGGGGGGAGGTAGGAGTGTTGCGGCGCCGGAAAACCGCTGTTCCCGGGAAAAAAATTGGCGCCAAACTGTTGCGGAGGCACACCGCAAAACAACCCGCACGAAGGCATGATGGCGGGAAGGAATGTTGGCCCCCCCCCTCAGCCCCCCAAATCATCACCTGCTTTGGACGAAGGTGGCTCTGGTGCTCCCCTGGGGGGGGGTCCTGTCCCATCGCTGACCCCACCCACGCCTCGGTGCGGGACACCGAGAGGTGGCTGGCGTAGGGGGTGTGACACCCCGCCACCCCCCCCCGGTCGGGGAACGGGGCTCAGTGTCGCTAGATGGCAGCATGGCCACGTGGCGTGGCCTTGGGGGGGTGGCACTGCCATCCCCGGGGGACGGGGGCAGCCACCCCTGAGTGCGGGGCACTGCCCCCACCTCCCCCACCGTGCCACCGTGGTCGGCCCCGGGGGCGAGGTGGTGCTGGTGGTCCTAGGGGGGGTCTAAAACAGATGGGGGGGACACGACAGGTGTGTTATAGCACAGCCACCCCACGACACGGATGGGGCTGTGGGGCAGGAGGGTGCTGCGGGTCTCGTTGCTCGCTGTGGGTGCGGAGGGTCCTGTGGGGATCCCCCCATCGGTGCGGGGAAGCAGGCTCAGGGGTGCTGCCCAAGAGGGGGGCCCAGCCAGGCCGCCTTGGAGGGCCGTTGCCTTCTCTGCTGCCCCCCTCGCAGGCCCTACACACTTTTGGTGGTGGGGGGAGGCGAATGGGCGCGGCCCATGGAGTTTGGTCCGCCCGCGGCCGCCGTAGCAGCTCCCGGAAGTGTCTCCATGGAGACGGGAGGAGCCCGGGCCCGGCCGGGGTAACGATGGAGAAATATGAGCGGATCCGGGTGGTGGGGAGAGGGGCCTTCGGGTAATGGCGGCGCCGGGGGGAACACCGGGTGTGGGGAGAAAAAGGGGTTCTCCAGACTTTTTTATGGTGGCAACGCCCGGGGCGGGCGAGGGGGAGAGCGGCGGGCCTATGGCACCGCGGGATGGCGGACCGGAGGCCACGTTACCATGACAACAAGGTGCACGGGCCCTGTCTCCATGGAAACGCGGGGGTCAGCCGGCGTGTGGCACCCTGGGGGGGGGGGGAGGAGGACAGGCCCTGGCTGTTGCCATGGCGATAGGGTGACATGGCACTGTGTGTGTGACACCTGGGAGGTGGGGCGCGGGGGGGATTGCAGCCACTGTTACTGTAGCAATGGGGAGGGGGGGGGGAGAGGGCGGGGGCCAGGCCCTGTGTTCCCCCCCATTGAGGCCCTGTCCCCATCCCACAGCATTGTGCACCTGTGCCTTCGCAAGGCCGACCAGAAGCTGGTGATCCTGAAGCAGATCCCGGTGGAGCAGATGAGCAAGGACGAACGGCTGGCGGCACAGAACGAGTGCCAGGTCCTCAAGCTGCTCAGCCACCCCAACGTCATCGAGTACTACGAGAACTTCCTGGAGGACAAGGCGCTCATGATCGCCATGGAGTATGCCCCAGGTGGGCCCTGGGCTCTCCCAGCACTTGCAGCTGGTTTCTCAGCAGGTCCAAGCCCTCAGCTTGCCTTGGGTTGAGCTGCTGTGGCCACATGTTGTGCTCTTTGTAAAGATCCTGTGCTTTGGAACCTCAAAGAGTCCAAACACGTCTCCCTTTAACAGACATTTTTGTAGAAAAGCATCTGGGGCTCCTGATGGACACCAAGTTGACTGTGAGCCAAGTGACAGCACAGGTTGCCCAGAGAGGTTGTGGAGTTACCATCCTTGGAGATATTCGAAAGAGAGGTCATAGTCCTGGGCAAGGTGCTGTCAATGGCCCTGCTTCAGCAGGGAGTTGGACCAGATGACCTCCTGAGGTCCCTTCCAACCTCAACCATTCCCCGATTCTGTGATTATGCCTTATGCCTGCTAATCATATCCAAATCAAAGAGATTTCTAACACCTCTGTCACTGATAGGTGTGCTACCATCTGCCCTTGGCTTAGGTTTCACATACATTTCCCTGTGTCAGCTCCTGGTCACGCTGTTGGTCCCACAGCTCTATGTGGGAAGGTGTGATTTCTCATGAGGTTTGCTGTGGAGTTTAAGATTAAATCAACATTTGCATGAGGGTTTGTTAAAAGTTGTACGGGAGCCCTGAATCTGGACCTCCCCTTCTCGGCAGGGGCCTCTCCGTGCCACGTGGCCTCTCGGACTGCAAGAATTCTCTTTTGCAGAACAGGCTTATCTTGTTCTGCCATCGAGTTTTATGTCCTCCTCCAAGAGCTTTAATTTTAGTGTTTCTTTTCCTGCTGCCTTTGACAATATGTCAACAGTAACTTCTCTCGTACTCTTTTTTTGCCCAACGACTCTGCTGCCATTGTTCTCCCATGGTCTTAGGAGTCTTGGAGGACACGCTGTGTGTGTTTTTCTCTGTGCTCTTGGCTGTTAAGATCTTGTGGCTAAATCCCCCTGGCTTTTAGGCCAAGTTTGGCTGCCCTTTGTTGATAGCTCTTTGTTGTTCCTTGCAGGGGGCACGCTGGCGGAGTTCATTCATAAGCGCTGCAACTCCTTGCTGGATGAGGACACCATCCTGCACTTCTTCGTGCAGATCCTCCTGGCTCTTCACCACGTGCACACCAAGCAGATCCTGCACCGCGATCTGAAGACTCAGAACATCCTCTTGGACAAGCATCGCATGATTGTCAAGATCGGAGACTTTGGCATCTCCAAAATCTTGAGCAGCAAGAGTAAAGCCTACACGGTGGGTGGCCTGGCTTTGCAGGGGAGCTACTTACTGCCATGGCAGCAGGCTGGAAACTCTGTTCTTGGCTCAGGGTAGTCTCTTGGAAGCTGCTGTAGGCAGCGGGGTTGGACGTAGCATACTTGCCACAGGCCACATCCGCGTGACACAATGCTGCTTTGCTTCTCAATTGTCTTCACACCCAAGTTTGTTGCAGCTCTGTGGGCTGCAGAAAGGTGAGAAAGACCTGCCTGGGAGAGTCTGGGTGTCTGGACCCACTGGTGAGGGTAGACAGGGTTCCTCCCACTGTCACAGTGAGAAGGGTGGTGTTTGCAGTCTCGTCTGACACATACTTGGCAACTGAATTCCTGCCTGTGCCCCACCATCCTGCCTTGCCTTAATCTCCTCTCTCTGCTTGAGACTTGGGTATCATTCCCCACCTGGGCTAATCTGACTAGACGTTTGTATCATGCTTGTTGCTCTGGGCTGTGATTCTCTGAAGTGGATAGAAGCAAAATTAGACGTAATCTCTGTCTATGCAAGGGAGATCACCCGAAAGGTGATCATGTTTTTGACTGAGATGGTCAGGCAGATGTTGACAGCAGGGAACAAAAGCTCAGCTCTACTACGTGTTGGTTGGTGGTGCTCTGGCCAGCCTGTGCACTGGGCTCTCCATTGAGCCTTTCTCTTTCCACCTCACCACCCCAGTTTCACAGCATCACGGTGGATTTCTTTGTCTCTTCTAGGTTGTGGGGACCCCGTGCTACATCTCCCCAGAGCTCTGTGAAGGGAAGCCTTACAACCAGAAGAGTGATATCTGGGCTTTGGGCTGTGTGCTCTACGAACTCGCCAGCCTCAAGAGGGCTTTCGAAGCCGCGGTAAGAGGGATATGACCTCTTGCAGAGGTGATAATGTATGCTTGGATTACTCTTCTCACTGAGCCTGGAGGTGTGAAGGCAGAGGGCAGTGCTGAGAACTTCTTGCTCCTTGGCCTCATCTCTGACTGCCCAACCACTGTAAATGTCTCTCTTGTTTTCTCTCCAGAATCTTCCTGCCTTAGTATTGAAGATCATGAGTGGCACATTTGCCCCAATATCGGATAGATACAGCCCCGACCTGCGCCAGCTCATCCTCAGCATGCTGAACCTGGATCCTTCCAAGCGACCCCAGCTAAATGAGATCATGGCCCAGGCCATCTGTATTCGGCCCCTTCTGAACCTCTACACTGATGTGGGCAGTGTCAAAATGAGAAGGCAAGTGATACTGCCCTCATCCCTCAGGAGGGGCTGCCACAGCCCACAATGTGTCTGACCGGCTCACGGTCTCTGTCACCAGCTCTGAAGGGAGTGTTGTCCCCATGCAGCTCTCTTGCATTACCCAAAGTGCAGCTGCTGCAGGCTGAGCCTGGCCCAGTGGCTCAGGGCCACGGCAGGTGTGGGCTTGTCGTTGCAGTAACAGCAAATTGGGAATTGTGAGCTCAGGGGGAAGAGAAATGATGCCAACTCCCCCCCTCTCAGGGTTTTAAAGCACCTGCAGAGTCAATTCTATAAGCTACTCAGTGACTTTTGCTGTAGCTCTGCCCAGACCTTCTGTGATCCATAGCTCTCTGGGGTCGAGCTGACATTAAGGACTGGATTTTGTTTTGGCAGGCCTGAAAAACCCTTGGCTCCTGTGCCAACAGTGACCCACAGCCGGTCGGGGGGACGAGTGAGCAGTGCCAGGCCGAGGGGTGAGTCTTGGCATGTTGTGTTTGACACAGCTCTGTTTGAAAGGACCCTTTCCCTTGGATGTCAAGGTGTTGGAAAGGCACTTGAGCTTCTGGAGAGAGAAAGTTAAGAGATGTCATCTTCCCCGAGCCCTGGAGGAGCCCATGGGCACCTTGGCTCTGGGGACCAAGCAGTGCTCTTTCTCCAGCTGCCTCTTCTAGATTTTGAACCCTTGAATCAAGTTTCTGCTGTTCCCAACAAAGGCTGGGAACCAGCTGGGGGTGCTGAGGGGTGATGTCCCAGTGCAGGGCAATGCAGCTGGCACTGGTAACAGTTAGCTAGAGCTGTCCTGGTGCTCTTTCCCCCAGTTCTGGGATAAAATACAAGGAGCTGTTCCCATGTGCTTCTCTCAGCCCTGGCTGGGAGCTCCCCAACAGCCCTTTGCCAGCCTTGGACTGGTGCTGGTCTGGCTTTGCCCGCTGGCAGGCAGCTCTGCTGGCCCCCAGAATGCTGTCACTTTTCTTCCTGTGGGAGGCAAGTCAGGGCTCTGTGCTCACGGTTTCTCTTTGACCTGTAGGTGCTCGAGGTGGTTCAGCCAGGACAGGAATCCCTCCTCCACTGTCCTCCATCTACACCTGGGGGAGTGGGATCACCACCCCCCTCCGCCTGCCCATGCTTAACACCGAGGTGGTGCAGGTGTCTGCTGGTAGGACACAGAAGGCTGGGGTCACAAAATCGGGGCGGCTCATCATGTGGGAGGTGAGTGATGAGGAACTTGGGGCAGGCAGTGGCTGTGGAAGGCTTGGATATGAGATTTTTGAGGAAGAGATGTTTCTGTTCACCGCATAGGCCCTATGCTATGTGGTGCACCATAGGTGCTATGTCCTCCGGGACCACAGTCTAACTGTGGTAACACTTCTAAGCTTGTGGGAAGGGGTTTATCTGAGTTCTCAAACCCAGCTCTTGCTGCACAGAGGTGCAGCTGCTGACATGTCCTCTCTCCACCAGGCTCCCCCGATGGGTGCTGCAGGAGGCCCTTCACTCCCAGGAGCCACCGAGCAGCTCCAGCCTCAGTTTGTGTCTCGCTTTCTGGAGGGCCAGTCTGGGGTGACCATCAAACACGTGTCTTGCGGTGATCTCTTCACAGCCTGCCTCACAGGTGAGCTGCTGCCTCCTGCCCTCTCCTGGCTGAGTCCCAGACCCCTCTGATGGCAGCTGCCCTGCCACTGCAGCCTGACAGCCTGGGAAGCTTGCTCAGAGAGGAACCCAAGAGATGCACTGGGCAGAGGTGACACAAAGGCCTCTGTGGCCTCTCATGTAAGGTGGGAGTCAGAAACGGCAGGCATGGTCCTCCTGTGATGCAACCCCACTCAGCTTGGTCCCAAAGGTCTGCCTGGTGTGGGGAAGGCCACAAATCTCCCCTGTTTGTTGTCCTGGCTGCACTGTTGTCACCTAAAACCTGTATAGCAGGGACTGCAGTGTGAGGAGTGTCTGGGAAGAACAGCCTTTCTCTGCCACATACTCTGTGAGTGTGACAAGATACAATTAGTGACCAGCAGTAACTGGCATCACAGCGAGGAGTCAGCATGAGCTCCTACGTGGCTGGATGTCCTCAGCTGCAGGAAGACAGGGACTGGAGCCCCATTAGAGTGGGCCAGGAGGTATTCTGGCTGGGAGTGGAGCATGCACACCATGTTTGCAGAGCAAAGTCCTCCCAGCTGTCCTCTGGGAGCCCTGTTTGCACTTCTGCTGGGGATCAGGGCAGCAAATGACAGATATGCAACCGGCAAACTTCGTAGGCATGTGTTTTTCCTACCTCTCCCTGGTGTTTCCTGCCACCCCTCTGCTGAGTGAGTGCCTCTGTGTATTTAACACCTTGACAGACCGTGGAGTTAGCAGCTCCTGCGTACACAGCTGCAATAATGTTATCTCAGTGCTCTCCTATCATTTGCTGTTTGTTTGGTGAGTTGTCACAGCACATCGAGCTGGAAGCTCACTGAAGGCCTCTGGCTTTCCTCCCCCCGAGCAAGTTATGAGTCAGAATGGGTCCAAACAGAGCCACTGTCCTGGGAGCCGCGGGCTGTGCATGCCTCGCAGAGCCTCACATGTGCCAGTAACATGATTTCTTTCTGCTTTTCCAGACAGGGGCATAATCATGACTTTCGGCAGCGGCAGCAATGGCTGTTTGGGGCACGGAAGCTTCACGGACGTAAGCCAGGTTTGTCACTAGGGTTCTGGGCGCCCTGCTCCCCCAAAGTTAGAGGATGGATCGTGCCTTCTGCCCCACGTGAGAGGGCTCATCCCAGCTCCAGGATGTGCATCCCAGGCATGCTCTGGCATCCGACCCCCTCCCCCTCCCCTCCCTGTCACTGTGGGTTTTAAAAGACCCAACCTGCCTCTCTTTTTTTTCTCTCTCTCCCCCCCCCCCCCTACACAATGATCCCTTTGAGCGTGGGGGAAGTCAAGAGCTGCCTTGTGGTTGCTGTTGGCAGGCTCCCAGCTTGGAGGCTGCCTCCAATCACACACCTGCCTGCTTCACTCTTGGCCTGCAGCTGCCAGGGTTCACTGAGAAAAGTTATTTTTCAAAAGAGCCAGTATTTAAAGAAGAGCTGTGTGTTTCCGATTGGCTCAGAGCACTGGGGCTGAGAGCCCATCGCTCCCTTCCAGCTTCTCCCTTGCCTGCCCTCGGATGTGGCAGCAGCCTATGGCTCCCAGCCGAGCCTGGAGACTGGTGCCATTTGTCACTGTGGTCAGCTTGCTCCTTCATCCCTGCTCCCTCTGGAGCTCCGTGCTTATTGCCTGGGGGGCCAGGGGGGCGGGGGGGGGGGGACCCAGTTGGAAGCAGCAGCCAGGTCCCAACAAATGGTGCTTTTCACTCGAAGAAGAAGATAATGAGACTCGCCAGTGGCGAGGTGTCAGATCTAACAGCAGGTCACAGCAGGGGCTTGGGAGAAATGTGGAGATCCTGGGCTCTCCACACCCTAACGAATATGGAGCTGATAGCCCACGGCTCCTCAGCACAAGAGCCTTTCAGCCAACGCATCCTGTACCAAGCCCCTGCCTGCTCAGCCCCTGGCGCTCCCCACATGGGCAAGGGGGGCAAATCCCAGCCCTTCGGCTGAACCAATTCCCTCTCTAAACCCTCATGCTGGCTGCTTTCTTCCGCCCCAGAGATGTTTGCATTTATCTCCTGTGCTATGTGCACGTAGTCTCTAAACCCTTTGAAGACTGTTTGGAACAAAAAAAGACAAAAAAAAAATTCTCTGGTGTTTGTGTTGGATGAAAACTGGGATGCTGCCAGCGTTGTGTTGAGGCTGGGGGGGCCGGGTGGGAGGGATGGGAGCAGCCAGGCAGGCTGGGAGGTCTCGGCTGACGGCTGCTGCTCTTCCCCTGCCAGCCCAAGATCGTGGAGGCCCTGCTGGGCTACGAGATGGTGCAGGTGGCCTGTGGCGCGTCTCACGTCCTGGCAGTTTCCAATGAACGGGAAGTGTTTGCCTGGGGCAGGGGGGATAATGGTAAGAAATGTTCTGCTTTGCAAAACAGAGGGCTTGTGCTTCCCATTGCCTGTTCCCACTCCCCTCGCTGGCCCTGCTTGCCCACAGTCCTCTCCAGATATGCCCTGCTAGGTGGGTGTGGAAGAGTTGCAGCTGCTTCACTGCATACCAGGGCCCCCCTGTTTGATGTTGTCTTGCCTTCTGTAATGATAAGTCCCAGGCTGGGCTCTTGCAGCAGCTACGTTGATGCCGTTGCTCATGGGGCTTGCTCAGTTTGTGTGTTGCCATCAACTGTGTCCTGCTCTGTCCCTCCTGCCAGGTCGGCTTGGGCTGGGTACCCTGGAGTGCCACAACTCCCCCCAGCAGGTCACAGTCCCCCCAGAACACGAGGCTCAGAGGGTCATCTGCGGCATCGATTCCTCCATGGTCCTCACAGTGAAGAACCAGATTCTTGCTTGTGGGAGCAACAGGTAAAGGGGTGAGGGTCTGTGCTCCCTCATACAGCCTCCTGGGACTTCCCATGTGTGTCCAGCCCAGGAAGAGGGAGCAAGGGGCTTTAAAGGACATCTCTGTGTGATCCTGCTCCCCAGTATCTTGCTGCCAGTGGTGCAGTGATGCTAGGACAGGGCTGGGATATCTGCCAGGCTGCATTTGGCCATCTCTGAACTGTGCTTTTCTCCATGCAGGTGTAACAAGCTGGGCCTAGATCGGATCAGCTCAGCAGAGGAGCCTTCCCCAGAGGACCAGGTGGAAGAGGCCACCATGTTCACCTGTGCCCAGTCATCCCCTTTGAACCACGAGCCGATTGTGTGTGCTGACATCGGTACAGCGCACTCGGCTGCAGTTACAGGTGAGAGCTGTGTGCCCACATCCCTGGGGGGGGACCTGCATTTTCACTGTTTCCCATGGGTAGAGGCCCCAGAGAGGCTCATGAGGCGCCCTGCTCCCCATACTGGAGCTCTGTGGAGTAGGATGTTCAACATGGTTGACAGCAGAGAGTTTCAGGTGCTTCAGTGCATCATCAGCTGTTGTATTAGTTGTTTCTCATGTCTCTCTTGTCAGCTTCTGGCCAGTGTTACACCTTTGGGAGCAACCAACACGGACAACTGGGCACCAACTCCTGCCGCAACAGCCGTGTACCCCACCTGGTTGTGGGGCTCCAGGCGATGAAGGTCACCGTGGTGGCTTGTGGGGATGCCTTCACTGTGGCCATTGGAGCAGGTGAGGCTGATGGCCCTGCATCCTGGTCTGCAGTAGACCCTGGCTTTCCTCTGCTTGCTGTCCATGATGTGGCCAAGGCGAGCCTGGGGAGACGGGAGGCCTGTTTGCTGGTGAGCTCTGTGTGCAGCAAGGGGTATGTATCCCTCTGCAGATGGCGAGGTGTGCACGTGGGGAAAAGGAGCCAGGGGACGCCTGGGCAGGAAGGATGAGGAAACAGGAACCCCAAGGCCAGTGCAGCTGGAGGAGACCCATCCATACCTGGTGACCTCCGTAGCCTGCTGCCACGGGAACACGCTGCTGGCAGTAAAGCGTGAGTAGAGGCTTCCTTACTCTGATTCCTGCCATGAGGGCCCAGCCAGACACAACGCCTTGTGACCAGAGGTGCACCAAGTAACTCTGGCACATAAGGTCTGTGTTATTCTAGTCCCTCTAGAGTGGTAGATGAACAGAAATAACTCAAAAACCATAAAAATTCCCCTTCTGCTATGCAGCGCGGTGACACTGCTGCTTCCACTGGGCTGGGGGAAGCAGAGGGACAGCAGAAGCGTGTGCTCCCAGCCCAGTGGGCTGTGGGTGGTGGGGAGCTGGTGTCCTGGCAGCGCACTGAGCATCCAAAAAGAGCAGCACTCTAATTGCTGCTGCTGAAATAGAAGCTGAGATTTGAGGCGTCGTTTTGGCTGCTGGCTTTCCATTGTGGTTTGGAAAAGATAGCGATGGTTTTGTGGTTCTTCTCTGCTTGGGCCGAAGGCGGCATCGTTGCGTGGTTAAAACGTGCCCATGGGGTGACCTGCCCTTCCGTTGCCTGGATGTATGTTGGGAGCCTGGCCCAGACTGCTGGAGGGGCCTTTCTTCCTCCTCTGCTGGGCTGAGGGATTCTAGTCCCAGCCCACTTCAAGGAGGTTAATTACAGCCCGGAGAGGAGGAGGCCCGGCTGCTGCCCCGGTGCAGCAGAATCAGCCATGGCTCCTCTTCCTCCCCTGCAAGTGCCGAGCTCTCACGTGATGTGTGGTGCCACGTGAAGGGGACAGGGAATGGCTGAATCCCTGGGCTCGGCAACAAGTAGGGCATTTGTCATGGGAGTAAAAGGGTTTTGTTTCTGCAGGAAGGCTGCAAGCTGCTCTCCCCTTCCGCTGCCGGAGTCACCCTGTGTCCGTGGCAGCTGGTTTGTGGGCTCCCACCTGCAGCACTGTCAGAGCAGAGGCTGAGTGTGTAGCCCCCACCGTAGCCCCACTGCTGCCCCTCTGTGCTGCCCAGTCCAAACCCTCAGCCTGCCTGGAAGTTCAAACTTCAGTGGTGTCAGGGCAGCAGCCTCTCCTGCCCCAGCCTCCCTCAGCAACCGGAGCACAAAAAGTATCCACAACTCTGTAAAAAGCTGAGATCTGATTTTGGGCTTCCATGCAGCTCTCAGTCTGCCTGGAAACCTCTCCAAAGAGAAGACAAAGGCCGGTGACACATTTAATGTCATTGCTGCTGTCAGCTCTGGCTGTGATCTGGCCCAGAGAAGGTGCTGGCACAGGCGAGTGGTGCTCCACCTTTGGGGCAGCAGTTCTGCACCGCTCTGTGGTTTCCTCCCGTGTGGCCAACACTGGTTTTTGGCTGCCTTGGGCTTCTGCCCGCTTTACCATGAGGCTGCTGCTGCTGCGCCCTTCTCTCAATCCCACTGCAAACACAGGAATAACTGGGAGAAGCCAGGCATGAGGGAGAGAAGGAAGAGAACAAGGAGGAGGGCACAAGCTTCAAAAGATTGCATTTCCTCCTGCCTGGCCTGTGTCTGTTGGGCATTGCCCACCTACTTGTGCCACTATGGAGACCTTGCAGTCCTTGGGGTAGCGGGACAGGGATTGTGGTGCCCATCTGTCAGGTATCTGGCCTGTGTGGGGCAGGGCACTGCTCCCTATAGCTTCATCGAGATGGTGGCTTCCAGCTTATTCTTGCCCTTTGTGTTTCAGCTGCCGTGGAAGAGTCTCCTCCCCAGTGAGTTGAGAAGGGCCGTATCCAGCCTCGTCGTACAGATGTGGAAGCACCTCTGGCTGCCCTCTCGCTGCTGCCCGTGGTGGCCTGGTTCAGACCTGCCTCCCCAAACACAGGAGCTCCTCAGCTGTGGTCTGGAAATGGGGAGCTCCTAACCATGGAATCAACGAGGGGCGCTGTGAACCTCCAGTGCCCGAGAGAGCTGCTGCCGTGGGGCAGAGGACCCTGAAGCTCTGGGGGTTGTTTTCAGGAGGGGCTCTGCCCCTTCCCACCAGAAGTGCCTGTGTGGAAGGGTGAGGAGCACAGAGGTTGTTTTCCTCCGTGAAAGCTGTCTCTGGTTACAAAGCCCAGGCTGACAGCTTGGTGTCTGAGAGAGCTGTCAGCCTTTGCACAGCAGTGTCTGGAGTTAGGGCCCCAGGCACTACACTGGGTGACTAAGTGCAAACCTCTTTTCTAATTAGAGACGTCTGGCCTTTCCCATTCCATCCCCCCCCCCCCCACCCCCCCCTTAAAATGTTTCACGTTTGATGAGCTGTTCATCCTGCTTTTGAGGGTCTTGGCCTGCACAGTTGGCCCAACCCGCTATGAGCAGCATCTCTGTGCAATGCAGCCCAGCTCCCTCTCCCAAAATGCTGCCTGGAGCTTCCCAATTACAGCCTTCCCTGGCCCCAGGAGCTCACCGGAGGATCCTCCAGCTGACATTTGTCCTCGGGCCCCTAAATCCTGCTGCTGACCAGCTCACCAGCTCCCAGCTGGGCTAGTAAGAAGGCAGCAAAACACAGCGAGCAGTTGTCAGTAATTGAAGTTTTTTAACTCAGATCTCTCCAGGGAGATGATGAGTTTTCACCAGGGATCCTTTCTGCAGG
>BJBW01003203.1:56957-68917 GCA_004320125.1 Scolopax mira | reverse complement strand
CAGGGAGAGGACTCTCCCCACTCCTTTCCCCGGGGCAAAACGCTCCACCTTAACTTCTTTAGAAGCCAGAGCCCTGGTTGTCTGTCCCTCCGGTTTAAGTTAAACACAAAACAGAGGGATGGAGCAGGGAGAGGCCTGGGGTGGGGGGGGGGGGGGGGGGGGAGAAGGCAGGAGGTCTCCCGGAGCCCAGATGGGTCCAAGGACTGACCTGTCACGGTGGGGACGGGGAACATATCGCCTGCACAAAGGGAATTGCCCTGCCCGGAGGTTGAACGTCGCCTTTGTGTGAGACAAACGCCTGGCTCTGATGTTGAGGGTGTTCGTTAGGGAGAGGGGAAAAGGAAGGGATCTTTGTTTGCAGGGTCTGACACCTCCCAGCCGTCCTGCCGGCACAGCCAGCGCCTTCTGAGGGCTTTGTCAGCTCCCGGCTAATTAGCGGTGATGCTCTTTAGTGAGGTTAGAGAAGAAAAAAAAAAAAAAAAAATTTAAACATCAAAGAGAAAGCAGTAAATAGTGATAAAACTCGGCTCTGTTTCACGCCTGTCATCGCAGACACAGATTTCTAAGCTGGCAGGAGGGCTGTGTCCTGCAGGGGAGCCCCCACACCCCGGGATGCTGACAGAGGGCTGAGGGTCTGTCCTTTTGGCTGGAACCTGGCCCCATAGCGGGGTTTGGGGAGGGTTTTTAGCCAGGGCCAGGTCACAGCGTGTTGGGGCGGGTGTGTGGGGCAGCACCTTTCTCCTCTTGGGAGGAGAGCCTGGCTGCGGGGCGTTGTGTGACTTCAGTGGCAGAACCAGACGGGCTGATTATAGATCATGTGTGTGTGTGTCTGTGTGTCTGTGTGTCTGTGTGTCACAGCTCTGAGCAAACCCAGCTGGAGCATCGCCACCCCAGGCTGTCACCCCCACCCCAGCTCAGAGGTGCCCGGTGCACCCCACTGCTCTGTGTTCGGTTACTCACTGTCACTTCTTTTTTACACCTTGTGTCTCCAGGCTCTCTGGGAGCTGGTTAAAGTTTATCCCTTTAAAGATGGCTCCCCGCCATCCCAGCAGGCTCCCGGCTGCTCACAGCCCTCAGAAAAGACCCTGTGGTGGCTGTTTAACGCTCCACATACTCCAGTACAAGCTTCCCCACTATTTGGGTGTCAGGAGCTGTTGCAGCTCAGGCTGTGGTAGGGTAACCTGTTATCTCTCGGGGTAACCCCCCAAAATCAGCCACCCATCCCCTTCTTGGCAGCTCTGGCAGTGAGAGCAGGCAGGCTGCCTGCCTTCCCCCCCCCCCTCCCCGGGCTGTTGGAGGATTTTATTTTAAGCAGAGCCTCTTGAGGAGGAGGGAAACGTGAGCTCCTTGAGTGACAAGCGATAGAGCTTGACTTGCTTAGCGTGTCCCCCAGGAATCCCTCTCCTCTGCCATTTGCTAATTGAAAACTGCTAACATTTGGGTCTGGAGCAACTGCCGCCCTTAATGGGAAGCTGCCGGAGCGTGCGTTGGTGGGACTAACACATGCTCTCAGCCTGTCATCTGCTGCTCTCCATCTCTGGGGAAAGGGGCAAATACTCCCATATGCTGCTCCGGTTTCTGAAAGAGTGAAGTGGGGGCTGGAGCCAGACAGGATGGGCTTTTTTATTTTTTTTTTCTTTATTTTATTATTTTTTTTTTCTTTTGTTCTCCCTCTTCCCAGCCCCTGTAGGAGGTTAGAAACCGGGGGCCGGAGGGATGCTCTTGGCTGGAGCCTGGAGCTCCGAGTGAGATGAAGCCACGGGAGCACACAGTCCCCCTGTGCCTGTGGCACGATGCGGGGAGGGGGGTGTCAGGGCAGACCCTCCGTGTCCTGCTCCCCCATTTCCCAGCCCAGACCTTGCCGTGGGGACACTGTGGCAGGAGTGGGTGTGCGGGACGAGTGGGAGTGTGGTACCCCCGGGACACCCCTCTGCCGAGGAGGGGACACAGGGTCAGCGAGGACAATGTGCCCCCTCACACCCCGGGGGGGTCCCCAGCCCCGAGCCAGGGGAGACTGTGGCCGGGAGAGGGGGGGCTCTGCAGATTGTGCATCCCCCTCCCGGGGGTGACCGTGTCCGATGTGATGCTCCCCAAACCCCCCGGGGTGACTGTCCCCAGTGAGGTGTGGGGGGGGGTTGGGATTCTGCCCCGGGTCCCGGGGGGTGTAGGGGCGCCCCAACCCTGTCGAAGCGGGGCGGGGGGGCGGAGCTGAGGAGGGGGGAGGAGAGGCGGTGCCGGTGCCCGGCCCCAGACGCGGGGCGGTGTCAGGCCGGTTCCACCGCCCCGTCCGGCCCCCGGGCGGAGCCGGGCGGAGGAGCGCGGCGGAGGCGAGCGGCGAGCGGCGGAGGCGAGCGGTGGCGGCGGGATGCCGGGCTACGACTACAAGCTGCTGGAGCGGCCGCGGCGGCGGGTGCTGTGCCCGCTGTGCGGGAAACCCATGCGGGAGCCCGTCCGCGTCTCTACCTGCGGCCACCGCTTCTGCGACACCTGCCTGCAGGAGTTCCTCAGGTGAGCCCCGACGGGGCCGCCCCGACGTGGCGTCGCATCGCGCACCCCATGGATCACACACACACCCCCACCCCCCCCAACCGGGGGTCCGCACTCTGGGGGGGTGGGGGGGAAAGGGGAGCAGCGGGAGGTTCTCCCCACCCCGTCACCCCCGCTGGGAAAGGCTGCGGAGTTCCCCGGGGGTGCGGGGAGCCCGGGATGGGGGAGTGCGGGGTGTCCCGGGGGTGCCCCGTGACGGGGAAGGAGGTAACGGGGCGCTCCCTGGCCGTGACAGCCGCCCTGCGGGGGTGCAGCGGCCCGTGGCCCCTCTCGGTGAGGAGGAGGAGGAGGAGGAGGAAGAGGAGGGCTGGCTGAAGCCCAGAGCGGCGAGTTTCGAGCGTTTACAAAGATTTGTGTTTAACCCCTTCCTGCCCCGGCCCCGCCAGAGGAAGCGACCGGGGGTTTGGGGAGAGAAGAAGGGAGCCGGCCCCCCCCCGCCCCGTCACCCTCACGGTGCCCACGGGTGAGCGCGACCGGGCCGTGGGTGCTCCCTGGGAGCGACCGGAACGGGGTCCCCCCCGCGGTTTGGCAGCCCCGCTGCAGGTACCGGTAGCCAACGGAGGCTGCCCGCGGGACACGTATCAGGGCCGGCGCTGCCCGATTTTTGGCCACCGTGCCCGGTGCAGATCCCGGGGTCTCCCAGCAGCTCGGCGAGGGGGTGTCCAGGGCGGGGGGGCGGCGGTGCCAAGCGTCACCTCGGGCCCCGGTTTCCGCTGCCGCCTCCGGCTGCACCTCGCCCCGCCGGGGAGACCTTTGCCCGGGCCCCGGGGCCCCGCGGGCACGGTCGCCGCGGGTTGGTTTCTACGAAACCGGGCGTTTCCCGGGGACCGTGCCAGGCATCGCCTCCGCTCCCCTCCCGCATCCGCCCCGCGGGTACCTCGCCTCTACCGGGGTGGCCGGACACCGGGGTGCGAGACCCCCTCGACGCACCTTTACCGGATCAGGTTTGGGGATTCCATGGGCTGAGCTCTCCAGCCACACCCCCCCCCGCCCGTCCTGGGGGGTAGGGCCGGGTGGGGGGATGCCAGGGGGTGGCGGGGGGGGGGGGTCCCATCACCTCACTGCGCCCCAACACGCCGCGAAGGTCAGAGGCAAGGACGGTGTCCCCCCCACCCCCGGGCGCTGCCTCAGCACATTCCCTGCCTGGCCGAGCGTGAGGAACGGGGGAAGCTTTGTTGGGGATTAGACGCTGGCTTTTGGGTCACCGTCCCCCTTCCCCTGCCAGCCCTGGCACCCCAACACCCTGCACGGGGTGCAGGCAGGGCCGGCTGCCCCCGAAAGGCAGAGAGATGCCAGCCCTGGGGACAATGCCAGCCCTGGGGGCAATGGGCTCCCCGGAAAGGGCTGGGTGCCCCGTCCGGGAGCAGCTTATCTCAGCGGGTGCCTGGTGACTCCCACGGAAACACCCGGATCAGGCACGTGGCAGGGCTTGGATGTGGCCGTGCCCGGCGGGGACTCACACCCCACAGAACCGGGGATGGATTTTTTTTCCTGGGGGGTCCCTTGGTGCTCTGTCACAGGGGTGGTGGTGGCCGCAGGGGGTGTCACCACGCTGTGTCTGGACATCCCAGGCCAGCACGTGCCAGGTGGCACTTTGCTGGCTCCGTGGCGCTGTCTGCTTGGCAGCCCCTGCCGAGGGCACGCGGTGGTTGGACTTTAAGGGGCTGTGCATAGGCAGGGTGACCTGGTGGCCTTGTCCAGAGCCACCTTGGGGACACCAGAGCCCCTGTGTGTCCCTGCTGTGTGTCCTTGTGGGCAGCACGCATGGCGTCCCACCCACAGTGTCCATTGGGGATGGCATATGGTCACCCCTTGTCTGTCCCCAGGCGCGGTGTCATGAGGGCCAGGGGTGACAGTAGCTCCTGGCAAGCTGTGTCACAGACCTGGTTGCCTGCTAGCCACATCCTCATCCTGCCACCCCACTCTGTTCCTCTGCGGGTCAGGGCTGAGCAGGGCTGTTCCCATCTTGGGGACAGCTCTCAGGAGGAGCAGCCCAACCTGGGGACTCAGTGGGATGAGGACCCTTCCAGGGCAGCTGGTTGTCCCCTGTCCCAGCTCACCACAGTGACTGGTGGGGCCATTTCCTGCGGAGCAGGAGCCCCGGGGGGCTGTGCATCCGGGCTGCACATCTGGCGCCCAGCTGTTGCCCCTTTCCTCCTCCCCCGCCTCTACCATGGGCCCCAGCACCTGGGGCTGTGGGTGCTTGTGTCCCCTGCTGGCACCGCTCCTGGACAGCCATCGTCACCCTCCCTTAATCCCATGGGGCCGGGGCAGGCGAGGGGGCTCCCGGGGCTCCAGATGGTGCCACTCTCATGGCGGCTGGCCCCAGGCCCCTGGGGACCATGGCTGCCTTGCTGGGCTCGGGGAGGGGTGGGGGGGGAAGCTGCTGGAGGGGGGGTGTCTGGCGGGGGCATTTCCCAGCTCAGACAGATGGAGCAGGATTAGAGCTGTGGCTCCCTGAGGGCCATGGCTGGATTTGGCACAGAGCGAGCACTCGGGAGTGGAGGGGCAGCACCGACATCCCCTGGTGGGATGGTGGGCACCCTGTGGGACATGGTGGCTGTGTCACCCGTGATGGTCCATCCCCCGGCCCTGAGTGATCCCGTTCCCCTCTCTGTCTTGCAGTGAAGGTGTTTTCAAGTGCCCAGAGGACCAGCTGCCCTTGGACTATGCCAAGGTGAGCCTGGCACGTGGATGGGGTACCCTGCCCCCAGGGGATGTCCCTGTCACCTGTGCCCTCCCCCTCCCCCTGCCAAGGGGCCAGCCCTTGGTTCTGCACCCCCGACTGGCACAGCCATGCCAGGCTGGCACGGGCGCCCGCATGGAAGCAAGGGCCCTTTGTGCCATGGGGCTGGGGAACGGAAACCCACTCCCAACAAAGGGCACTTGTTCATGTGCTGGTGGGGGCGGGGGGGCGAAACCAGCCCCAGGCAACCTGCCTGCAGCTGCCGGCCAGGCTGGAGTGGGGTAGGGGGTCTCTGTGCCCCCTCTGCAGCCCGGTGTGGGATGCTGATACCCTGGTGGTGCTGCTGCTTCCCCAGATCTACCCCGATCCGGAGCTGGAGGCGCAGGTGCTGAGCCTGGCCATCCGCTGCATCCACAGCGAGGAGGGCTGCCGCTGGACCGGGCTCATCAAGCACCTCCA
This sequence comes from Scolopax mira, assembly GCA_004320125.1. Lineage (NCBI taxonomy): Eukaryota > Metazoa > Chordata > Aves > Charadriiformes > Scolopacidae > Scolopax > Scolopax mira. The sequence goes on along the minus strand of BJBW01003203.1, from coordinate 63,225 downwards.
GGTAAGGTCCGGCAGGATGAGGGGGGAGAGGGGAGGTGAGGCTGCACCCCACGACGTGTCCCCCCCCCTCCCTTCACTGTCTCCGTGCCTCCCCTAGGCCCATCTCGGCACCTGCGGCTTCAACGTCATCCCCTGCCCCAACCGGTGCAGCGCCAAGCTGAGCCGCCGCGACCTGCCCGAGCACGTCCAGCATGGCTGCCCCAAGCGCCGGGTCAAGTGCGAGTTCTGCGCCAGCGACTTCACCGGGGAGGCCTTCGAGGTGGGCGATGGGATCCGTGGTGGCAGGGGAAGGAGGCCACTGTGCCAGGTGTCATGGCTGGTGGTGGTGGTGGTGGGACACAGTGGGGGATGCAGCTGGAAGGGGTGTCATGGGGGATATGGCCTGGTGATGGGCATCATGGGGGGTGTAAGCCAGGTTGAGGGGTGTGATGTGGGGACCTAGATGGGCTGTAGGGCCATGGGGACACAGCCTGGGCATGGGGACAGCCTGGATGGAGGTCACCATGGGGGATGCAGCCCGGTCATGCGGACACCATAGGAGACACAGCCTGGTCATGGGACAGAGCCTGGATGGGAGACACCATGGGGGACACAGCCCAGCCATGGGGACACCGTGGTGGGACACAGCCCGGTCATGGGATAGAGCCTGGATGGGAGATACCAGGGGGGAGAGAACCTGGCTGTGGGGACAGTGCATGATGCTTGAAGAGGTGCACAACGTGGTCACGGGGACAGCCTGGCAGAACACCATGGGGGGCACAGATTGGCCATGGGGACAGTGTATGACACTATGGGGGAGAGCACAACCTGGGGACAGAGCTTGGGTGGTGGACACCATGGGGGGGCACAGCCTGGCCATGGGGACACTATAGTGGGACACAGCCTGGTCATGGGACACAGCCTGGATGGGAGACACCATGGGGGACACAGCCTGGCAATGGGGGGGCACCATATGGCCCCATCCCTGGCAGGGCTGGCCAGAGGGTGATGATGCTGCCACGGTCCCCAGGGCCACCAGGGCACGTGTCCTCAGGAGAGTGTGTACTGTGAGAACAAGTGCGGGGCCCGCATGATGCGGCGCCTGCTGTCCCAGCACACCCTGGCCGAGTGCCCCAAGCGCACCCAGCCCTGCACCTACTGCGCCAAGGAGTTTGTCTTCGACACCATCCAGGTGAGGTGGGGCCCATGGGGACCCTCGTCCCACTGGCTCCCGGCCCCGGCTGACAGGTGACTCTCCGTCCCCAGAACCACCAGTACCAGTGTCCCCGGTACCCCGTGCCCTGCCCCAACCAGTGCGGGACGCCCAGCATCGCCCGGGAGGACGTGCCCACCCACCTCAAGGAGAGCTGCAACACGGCCATGCTGCTGTGCCCCTTCAAGGAAGCTGGGTGTAAGCACCGGGTGAGTGTTCCTGACCCTGTGCCAGCGTCCCTGTCCCCATCCTGCCATGGCATCCTTGTGCCATCCCCACCATGGCAGGCCCGTGCCCCACAGCATCCCCATACCTTTGCTCCTGACATCTGACCCATCCCCTGTGGTGTCTGTGTTGTTCTGGCCCATCCACGTGGCACTCTGGTTGTCCCCATCTTTGTCCTCCATCACCCCTGTTGCTTTGCCTCCCACGTGTCCTCATGCCATCTCAGCCAGGTGTCCCCGTGTCCTCACAGCATCTCTGTGCTGTCCTGCTCCAATGGCATCTCCACAATATCCTCATGTCCTGTCCCACCCTGTTTCCCTACACTGTCCTGTGGCCCAAACACCTCCCCCCTCCCCACTGATGGTCCCGTTGTCCCCACAGTGCCCCAAGCTGGCCATGGGCCGGCACCTGGAGGAGAGCACCAAGGTGCACCTGGGCATGATGTGCGCCCTGGTCAGCCGGCAGCGGCAGGAGATCCTGGAGCTGCGGCGGGAGATGGAGGAGCTGTCGGTGAGCAGCGACGGGACCCTCATCTGGAAGATCTCCGACTACACTCGCAAGCTGCAGGAGGCCAAAGCCCGCAGCAACTACGAGTTCTTCAGCCCCCCTTTCTACACCCACAAGTACGGCTACAAGCTCCAGGTCTCAGCTTTCCTCAACGGCAACGGGAGCGGGGAGAGCAGCCACCTCTCCGTCTACATCCGCGTGCTGCCGGGCGAGTACGACAACCTGCTGGAGTGGCCCTTCTCCTACCGCGTCACCTTCTCCTTGCTGGACCAGAGCGACCCTTCGCTCTCCAAGCCCCAGCACATCACCGAGACCTTCCACCCCGATCCCAACTGGAAAAACTTCCAGAAGCCGGGAGCCTCGCGCAGCTCCCTGGACGAGAGCACCCTGGGCTTCGGCTACCCCAAGTTCATCTCCCACGAGGACATCAAGAAGAGGAACTACGTGCGGGACAACGCCATCTTCATCAAAGCCTCCGTGGAGATCCCTCAGAAGATCCTGGCCTGAGCCCCAGGGTGGGGGGGATCAGGATGTGACCTGGGCACCCACCCTGGGGTGCCCCAGATGGTGCTGAGCCCTTGCCTGCAGCCGGTGCCCCCCAGCTCGGGGACACCGCCGTGGCCGCAGCCGGTGGCTCTCAAGTAGGCAGGGGCTGGGGCTGCGCCCCCATGTCCCCCCCTCCTGGGGCTGGGACCCCACTGCAGCCCCAGCTGCCCCCTAGGGCAGCCCCTTCTCAGGTGCTGGGTGGTGCCGGGGGGCTGGGCCCCCCAAGTCCCTCACTGGGGGTACCCGGCAATCCCCGCCAGCCTTGCTGGGGACCCTGCTGCCCAGAGCCATATGTGCCCCCCCCGGGAGCACGGTTGTTATTTATTACCCCGGGCCGGGGCCTGTTGCCCCCTCCCCTTCCCCTTTTTTTTTTTTTTTTTTGTTTTTTTCCAATAAAGTTTTCTTGTATTTATTACGGCTGCCTGAACCTCCTTCCTCCTGGATTGGGGGGGGGGACTGTCCCCCTGTCCCCAGTGCCTGCTGGTATGGGGGGGGGGGTGTGCATGTGGTGCAGGTCTTGGGGAAGGGGAGAGCCAGGGCTGGGCTGGGGGGCACAGAGGGGGGTAATCCCTGACCCACATCTGACGGCTCAGATGGAGCTGGTTAATTCGGTAATCACCGGCAGCAGGGGGGCGGGGGGGGGTTAATCATGGTACCCTCGGGGTGCTGTTGTCCTGCAGCCCCCACCAACCCCTCATTATTATGGGGTAATTAGAGCCCCGGGGAGAGGCAGGGACGCAGAGCGGACAGGGGTGGGTGGGCAATGGCTGGGGGCAGGAGGGGCACTGGGGCAGTTTTTTGGGGGGGCCTGGCTGGATCAGGCCTCAGGTACATATTCCCCCTCCCCCAAATCGCCCCAGCAGTGATGGGGGGTGTCGCTGTCTCTGCTGCTTAATCCCACGATTGCATTAGTGCTGATTTGGCTTAACACAATTAGCCCCTAATTAGCTGCACCTGGGTGGGGGGTAGGTGGAGTGCTGCCAGGGTCTTCCCCCCCCCCCCATCCCCCTGGGTGGGTCCCAGCCCAACATGGGGGGTGGCCTGGCCCTGCCCAGGGTGATGGCACATCCATGGGGACACCACAGGGCTCTGGGGAATGGGGACAAGCTCCTGTCCATACTGGTGCCCATTGCCAGCCCAAACTGGTGCCAGCATCAGCCTGTACTGGTGCCCATTGCTGGCCCACATTGGTGGCCATTGCCAGTCCATCACTGGAGCCAAATGCAAATCCACAGTGGTTCCTGATGGCCTCCAGTTCTGGTGCCCATACTGGCATCCAGTGCCAGCCTTATACTGGTGCCCAGTGCCAGCCCCTACCAGTCCTTGCCCACACTGGTGCCCAGTAGTAGCCCGTACTGCTGCCCAGTGTAAGCCCATCCTGTTGCTTGATGCCAGCCCTATGCTGAAGCAAAATGCAAGTCCATACTGGTGCCCGGTGCCCATCCAAACTGGCGGCTGAAGAAAGCCAGTTCTGCTGCCCAGTATCAGCCTGTACTGGTGCCCAGTGCCAGCTCTATACTGATGCTGAATGTGAGCCCTTATTACTGCCCAGTTCTCACCATACTGGTGCCCATTGCCAGCCTGTACTGGTGCCCAGTTCTTGCCCATACTGGTGCCCACTGCTAGCCCATCCTGCTGCCCCGTGTAAGCCCATACTGGTACCAATACCATTCCTACACTGGTGCCCAGTTCTTGTCCATACTGGTGTCCATACTAGCCCTTTCCTGCTGCCCAGTGCCAGCCAGTGCGGCCGCCCCCATCCCGCCAGACCGGAGCCCGCCCGGGGCCGGTGCTCGGCTCGGGGGCGCCGCCGCGCGGTGTTTGCGGGGCTGCTCCCGCACCCGGCCGGGGCGGGGGAGGGAGAAAGAGGAGGGTAAAGGGTAGGGGGGGGTGGGGGCGTCACCCCGGGTAGAACCCATCTCATGCCATAGGTCTGTGACACCCCCTCCCCGGCGCTCCGGCCCCGCAGGCGGCATCCTCTGCCACCAAATCCCTCTGCCCATTTCCTTCGGTTTTAGGAGAAATAAATAAAATGTATTTATTTATCCATCCAGCAGAGCATTAACCTGTTTGGGGCTGCCGAGGTTTGTGCTACACAAGGGTAAAAGCATCAGCCAACGCCTGACCTGCATAGATTTTCTTTATATATATGTGTGTATGTATAGAAAAACCTATATTTTTAATATTTTATATTTATTATATATATGTTAGTTATATATTAATTACTGTGTGTACACACCCACCCTATAGGGGCTGCTCTGCCCCCCAGGGAGCCCACGCAGCAGCCTCTTGTTGCGCACCAGTTACCTTAAAAAAAAAAGCAAAAAAAACCAAACCCCACAAAATAAAATAGATAAAAAAGCAAAAGCCCAACAAACCCACACCTATAGATTATGTATGAGCTAAAAGCATCCCCTGTTGCGAGGCGGTGTTGCCCAAAGCCTGTGTGGCAGCTCCTGGCTGTGCTTCTTAAAAAACCCAGTGCCAAAAACCCAGGGAGGGGGGGGAAAATAAACCCGGGGAGTCGGGGACTGTGACCCTGCGGTGCCTCGTCCTCTGTGCAGGGACATATTTTCACCCTCTGCTTTCACTCCTTGTTTTTTGGGTTTTTTTTTCCTTTTTTTCCCCTCTCCAGTAGCTCCCAGCTTCCCCCCCCCGGCACCGGCTCCGTTTATCCCGGTGACTCTGTGAGGTTCCTGCCTGGAAATGTCAGAGGAGCTTGGAGCACCTCTTGACCTTCACTTATTTGAGTAAAATGGGGGAAGAGAGAAAAAAAAGAGGAGGGGGGCAAATCCCCCTTCAAGACCTGAAGCGGAAGGTGATGCTCTTTATAATATTCACGGAGGAGAGGGAGAATAAAAAAAAAATAAAAATCAACGTGCTACTAAATTTAGCCGCAAATATCAAGGTTAAAAAATAAGCTTCTTGGAAACTTGGTGGTTTGAGGATTTATTCTGAAAGCCCCAAACCTGATGGGTTCTTCCCAGCTCCATCGGGGCAGCGCAGCAGGGACACTGCCCAGGAATGTCACGGGGTGCTCAGCCAAAGAGGAAAATGTTATTAAATGCCCCATAAATCACAGAAGCCCCCCCAGCCCCGATGGCAGGGGCTGGACCTTCACTCAAGACCCCAAACCCCACGGGAGATGCCCTCATCTACCCGCCCACCCAAGTCTTTGAACACGCTACACACTTCTGGGGTACAGGTACCAAAGGAGAAATTTGGGCAAATCCACACCGTTTTACCACTCACGGGGTAGAAGCCCCAATTTTTGGGAAGATTATTGACGCTTCGTAGCCAAGACATTAATATTTCATCAAGAGAAAAAAAACCAAACAACCACAAGACAAATTGGCTCGTCACAGCCTTTATTAAACCCCCGTCTGGGCTCCTGGCCCTTTGCCCCCACCCCAGGACCGAGGGGTTTGATGGAGGGGAGGAAGAAGAGGGTTTTACAGTTAAATCTTGGTGAGCTTTCCCCTCTCCACGTTCAGAGCATCCCTCAGGCCAGCGGCCATCACCTCTGGATTAACAGCCTGTACCCAATTGCCTTGAAATGAACTTTCAGCTAATTAGATAAAATACTCCAGTGATTTTATTGCAATTTGTCCTTGTGGAGCTCAGAAGAGCATCCGAAAGGTGGCTGTTGCCACAGGATGTCCAATGTGCCCCTTTGGCTCCTCCACCTCTGGGGAACCTTCCAGGACCCCCCCATTGAGCGGGACTTTCTTCAGATCTGATTTTCTGCAGCAGTTGCTCCTCTCCAAACAGCCTCCATCATGAGATGACCTTTTTTTT
>BJBW01003203.1:32057-56891 GCA_004320125.1 Scolopax mira | reverse complement strand
CCAGAGCAGATCTACCCAGAGCAGGTTGTACAGGAACTTGTCCAGGCAGGGCTTGAATGTCTCCAGAGATGGAGACTCCACCACCTCCCTGGGCAGCCTCTTCCAGGGCTCTGCCACCCTCAAAGTAAATAAGTTCCTCCTCATGTTTAGATGGAGCTTTTTATATTCAAGTTTGTGCCTGTTGCCTCTTGGGTATAAGAAGTTCGCATCTTCCCACCATCTACCAGGAAGGTAGGACCAACCAGCAATTAAACAACACAGCAATTAAATCTTTGGAAGAAAACCCCACTTGGCCCTGAAGATGTTCTAAATGGTTGGATCCTACTCTGCCATCTGCCAGGAGCCTTCAGCTTAGTCGTGGCTGCAGGAACTCCTTGGTGGAGGCAGCAGCTGCTTATGCCCAAGTCCCCGCTGGCTCATTATCCCTCTGGATCTTCGCTGCCATAAACAGGTCTAATGCACCAAGAAGAGGGTGGAAAAGTCTCCTGAAGAGGCTTTGCAGAAGGGCTGCCTCCTGTTGGTGAAGACACCAAAGGAGCTCCAGCGATGCTGAGCCAAAGGAGAGGAGGATCCCAAAGCTTCATCTCCTCAGGGTGGGTGGATGGAGCTCTTGGGATGGTGTTTTGGGATGTGGTGGTGCCCGAGGGCAAACAGAGGCTCTTCCCAGCCCAGCAGAGCTAAGCTGCCCGGTTTAGCCCAAATTCCTGGAAAAGCACGTGGGAACCAAATGCGCTTCTCAGTATCGGGGGGACACGGGGTTTGAATCGTGTCACTCTCAGAGGCCAAAGCACAGAAATTAAATGATGATCATTGGAGAGAGGAGAAAACCCTCGTGGGTCCTCTCTGCCAGAAGAGGCCCGCAAATTTAAGGAACCTCCTTTAAAATTTTGCATTTAGTATTATGTTAATAAGGAGAAGTCTCATGTTAATTACACACACCATTAGGCCAGCACTTTGAAGGGGCAGCAGCTTTTAGGTCCAGCTTCTGGAGCAGCCGGATGTCTCCTCGAGGTGTTTCCCAGGGACAGCCCCAACCCTCGCCAACAATGTCAAAAATTCACCTCGACAGGACTTCAATCACCTCCTCCTCCTCTTTTTATTCATTATTTCAGCACCTTTCAGGCTCAGAGACCTCACTCTTCCGTTTTCTCAGACCTTCCGGGTGCTCTCACTGGAGAAGAGCAGCTCTGCCCAACACAGTTGTACCCCAGGGACCCAGGGAGACCCTTCCCCAAATTCCCTGTGGGACAACCACCCACCCCGAGCTGCCGCAAGCCCCGCACACTCACACTGCATGAAACCAGCAGAAGGGGCAGAGGGACCAGATCTCTCTTTCTCTCTGCTTTATTTTTATTTTTCCTGCAGACCAAAAAAAAAAAAAAATTAAATAATAATAATAAAAAATAATTCTAGTTCGTACCCGTAGCACATAAGCAGCAGCGTTTATCATCAGTCTGTGGTTTAATGAAATACAGCAGCAATTCCCAGTGAGCCCCAGTAAACTCTTCTGTTTGGTTTCCACGGGAGCGGCCGAGTCCCAGGGAGACACCTCTCACATCCCTAAACTTAAAGAAAACGTACAAGTGTCTTTATGAAACGTTAACTTTGGGCTGTAACAAACCAGGCTCGTGATTGAACAGCTTCAAAGCTTCTGCTCGAAAGACAAGACACGTCAGAGATGGCAGCCTCGGCGTGGAAGGTTCACACCACTTCCATGGTCATCCCTCCCAGGGTCCCACCTCTGGCTGGTGAGGGAGGTGCCAGGAACCACCAGAAGAACCATATTCTGCTTTGGAGGGACTCTGAAAGGGACAGGTTTCAGTGCCGATGAGGCAGCGTTCAGAGCTCAGGGAAACATCTGGAAATATCTTACTCTTTCCTCAAGGAGCAGAACCGTCACCTGCAAGTGGCCGGGACCCATCAGGGGACCCGTAGCCTCGTGCCCCCATCAGAGGTGAGGAAGCCACCAACCCACAGACAAAAAGGCAACCCAAGTGTTGTGACAGGGGCCCAAAGGCGGGTGGCCACCTACCTCGGGGTCCCCAGGAGACCCCAGGGTGAAGGTGTGTCCTGGCCTTTGGGTTACTCTTGTTTGTGCCCCAGGCAGAGTATAAACCTCAACTGTGTGTGGACAGATGTTTCCAGGAGAGCACAGCTCTGGCCACACCACCAGTTTCTAGTCCCTTTGTCACCTCAGAGAGGGACAGGGCCACCTCTGTGTCACCACAGCGGGTGTTGGCACAGCATATTCAGCGCTGGCTCTCAAAGGTGAACCTGGGAAGGGGGGAGGTCAGAGTTTGTGTTTCTCTTTACAGAAGGAGAAGGAAGGAGAACCCACCAGCAAGAGGCTTCTGCATAAGTGAAAAGGGCTGGTTTAAAGAAAAATCTCACTCCTGTAACAAAAGGAAGTATTTCAGTATGTTTTAATAATAAAATGATTCCTTTTTGTCAAGCAACGTCCCACTGGGATGAGTTTTGGGAGTATTTTTTGCTTCCCAGCCCTGTGTACAGGGGCAAAGTCTCAGAGGACGTGGCTCTGCCCGTGGGGAACAATCCCCAAATCCCCACGTGCTGCCACCACCAACACCTCCCCGGCACGGGAAGCACAAACACCCCAACACGGGTGAAGAGCAGGAGGCAAAAAAAAAAAATAAAAAAAATAAAAAAAATCAGCTTTTAATAAGAGTCTGGGTTGAGAGTTGGAGCAGGCGACCGAACAGAGGAGATGCCAATATTTTATTTAGTAAAAAGGTATGAATTCAGGTAGCAGAACACCTTACAGTAACTAACTCGGCAGGAAAGGTTAAAGTCATAGCACGGCCCTAGATCGGTTTTGGGGGGAGCGGGAGGGGGGAGACGATGGGGGAACTGTCAGGGAAGCAGCTTCAGACTCGAACCTTGGCTTCCAATAGAGTGTATTCAGAAAAATATTGCATGAAAAGCCTCGGGATTTTAGTTCTTTCATAGATGTATATTTACCAGTTTTCACAAAGACTGCAGGAATACGATTATAAACAATAAATTAGGACTTCATGTTGCTATCATTTGGCATAACACAATCAGGCAATTTTTCCTTTTTAAATATAAGGCAACACAAGCCAACACATAATTTAATCCGTCTTTAGTCAAATTGCTTAACTTTGCTAAAGAGTTACCACTAAAGAACGGTTTATAGTACACTTAAAAGAATTTAAATAATGACATGATATAAGTGTACTAACTTACGCAAGGAGTCAGAAAACGTACTCTGCTAAGCTTTGAAACCTAAATATTTGTTACAGCCCAGGACTACACGTCTAAATTAAAAAAATACAAATAAATGTTTTCTAATTTTCCCATTTACGAAAAACTTTTTAAGAATCTCTAGCCAACTATGACGTCACTTCAAAACTTGGTATTTTTTTCTTTTTTTTTTTTTCTTTTTTTTCGATTTTGTATGATGTCTTTTAAGATTTTTTTAAACCATGCTCGTTAAGGAAAGTTCAAGGAGCAAATACTTAAGGCTTTGTTTTAAAAAGGGCTGTGAGGGAGGCCAGTGGATGGCAGAGGCCAGTGGGTTCACCCATACACAATGCTACTCAAACCCACACTACCAGGCGACATTCATACAGAAATATTACACTTAAAAGTTACAGTGTAGAGCAATATTTTTAGCCAGTGTACATATAAAGAATCAATGCATTTATTTTTTTTTTTTTTCTTCTCCTTTTTCTTTTTTAATTTCCAAACTTGATTGTGATCATTATGTTCAAGTATTAGTCTCGTTAACAGAGATGAGAAATTTTCTACTTACAACAAAATTTGGCTGTTAGAAAGGAAAGGTGTGTTTCGGGACACTGAGGAGAACAAGACGCTGAGGTTACTCAATAGTTAGTGTCCTACGGTCACCGACTCGACTGGCTGCTGGAAGCAACGTGGGAAAGGAACAGGAGGAGTTTTAGGCACCGAGACCCTGGGAAAAAGGGATGTTATAAATAGCTTCGCTAATTCCCAGAGAGGAGAATTGTTCCATTAAATCTGCTGTGGCGTTTGGATGGAGAGGAAGAGAGGACCCGTGGGTCCCCCAGCGAGAGGAGCTTCGTTTCGGATCAAGCCGAAACGTCCCGTGGGTACCCCATCGCCCCCCTCATTGCACCAGAGATGAGCTCGAGGTCCCTCTCCTCGCCCTGAAAATTGATTCTAGCTACCAGAGAAGCGACTGAACCCTTTTTGGAGTTGTCAGTGGGTCTGGATTCCCTTCACCTCAGGACGGCCAGACCCCTAGCAGCGAGGGGTTCATACAAAGTTAGCTCTTAGGCTGGCGAAAGGGGGAGCAGGGAAGGGAAAGAAGATGCAGAAAAAAGGCAGATAACTACAGCAGCGACGCTGCCCACCTCCTAGAACCACCACTCCCCCTTCCTCCATACCCTGTCTGCAGAAAACACAAAAAAGTGTCAGAAAAATCTGCCAGAGACTTTTGACTTTGGACAAAGTCTAAATGATAAAGACGGGTGTCTCGGCAAGAGACAGCTGAACAGCTTCTTCCTGTATTAATGCCTAAATACATACCCTACTAGCTCTCTTCAAATGTAGGCTTCTTTTTCAATTCAACAGGCCTCTAGACAGTGCAAATGGTCAATGTTTAATGCATTAATGAAATGGGCTTTGGAGCTGAAAATAAGCCCTGCTTCCTGACAAATTCTGTTGCTCTTAATCTTCAGAGGAAATCGAGATGGAAATTTAAGCAGCTCCGCTCCCTCGCTCTCGACGGAGCTGGTGAACAGATGCAACTCCAAAACCCTGCAGCAACTCAACACTCAACATCAGTCCAGCCAGTAGCCACTGAGCAGAAGGCAGAAGCTGTGCGAAGGGGATTCTGTGGTGTGAGGAAACAGCTGTGGCGTGAAGTAGTGTAATGGAATTCTTTGAAACAAAAGGCATGTTAAATACTCGATGTGTGAAGGAGATAGATAACATGTAAGCAAAGCTTTGAAATATACAGTATGTCTTCTTCCAATGGTTACTATAATGATCACACAAGTTTGCAAGTTAAAAACGCCTTGCTTATTAATTAAAATTAAGACTAAACCTATAATTTTGTCTGTGAAAGTGACTGCAGCCTATCTATACCCTGGGTGTTGAATATGAAGATTTCGACTATCGGTTGGTTCAGGTGCTCGGTTCATGGGAGGCCGATGGACTTTTCCCAGCACGGCCACGCTCTGATCTCTGAAGCAGGACTGCTGGAAGTCCCCACTTAGGTAATCCATGGTCTGCATCACATTATTCTGGCTGGATGGGCCAGCTCCAGCTCTGTAATGAGTTCCTCCTGCACAATCTAGCGGCGCTCCCGCTGGCTGTCCCCCGTGGAAAGGCATGGCGAGGTCCTGGGACCCAGAGCTGTCACTGTTGGGCGTGGGCAGAATGTTATTCCAGATGGGCTGGAAATAGTGCCCATTGGTATATGGCAAAGGTCCCTGCAACCCGTTCACAGGCGGAGAAGGCGTCGGCTTCTCGATGGGGGGCTTCAAGCTGAACGACTGGCCCATGCACAGTTCTTGAGGGTAGTTTGAAGTTTTGCCAGGAAAACTCTGCCCTGCCATCTCTCTCTGAGGGTGCTTCCCTGCGAGTCCAGCAGGCCCAGCAGCATCCCCACACATTTGCTGCAGATGTGCAAGCTGGTGCTGGTTCCACGCGACCGATTTGATTTCGTTCTGGTAGGCAGGTGGCACCCTGTTAATATTCACCATGGGCACGTTAACAGAGGCAGGAGGAATAGCAGCAGCAGCATGATCTACAGGGTTTACTACACAGGAAGGCATGGGTGTAGGGACATTGTGAGTAGATACCCTGGTACTTGCATTGATAAGCAGGTTGCGACTTATAGGGCTGGGGTTTGCAATCTGTCCCTCACACACTGAGGTAGTGCTAATGCCAGCTCTGGCCTGGCAGAACTGGTTAATCTGGTGCACAATGCTGCTCAGGTCCGGTGGCTGGTTCTGCTGCAGGGTGGCAGCCATAGAGAGGGGAATGGTTGAGGTAGACACGGTCACATTCGGCGGCGCGTCTGCATCCGGCATCTTTCTGCTTCCATGTAAACCCGGCTGCAGCAAAGGATTGGGGGGGTGCTGCAGAGTCTGGTGTGCCACGGTCTGAGGATGCTGCAAGCCCTGAGGCTGCTGCATATTCTGAGGGTGCGGCAGCGCCTGGGGCTGCGGTATCCCCTGAGGGTGCGGTAAGCTTTGTGGCTGTGGTATACCCTGAGGGTGCTGCAAAGTCTGGGGCTGCGGGATGCTCTGGGGGTGCGGCAAAGTCTGTGCATGCTGGAGAACCTGCTGGCGAGCGAGGGCCTGGGGGTGGGTTAAAGTGCTCGGTGCAACGTAGGGTGTGGAAGGGGGATTCATCATCGCTTCCGGCAGCAGACGCGCGCGCGTCCCGTCAAAGTCTTTGATGATTCCTTTCGCCGGAGATTTGACTATCGCCAGGAGGCCCGTTTTCGTGGTGGCCTGAGATGGGTAAGGACTGTACCTCTGGCCTGAAGTATCAAGTCCGTTCACAGTACGGCGTATGTGTTTCCTCTGGGGAACCTTGACACTGTTTGGAAAAATTTTGATAGTCAGCGGATTGTTGGCGACCTTCTTAGCATAAGCATCCAATTCTGCTGGGGTAGGATACTGTGCAGATCTCATTTTCTGTGTAGTGTCCCCTGTGGAGAAAGAAAACTCGTCAATACCAATTCTGATAAGCAAGGGATCAACCCCAGGGCAAGACAATTGCACAACAAAGGTAGAAAATCTCCAAGGAATCAAGAGGCAAGAACTTCATCTTCCCAGACCAGCAGACTGCGTACCAGGTACCTCATTCCCTTTATTACCTGGTGACCAACGCAACCCCCAGTTCAGCTTAAGGCAAGACCTGCCCAGGGGAGCACAACGAGACCAGTGTTTTTATCAGAGTGTATCTACAGTGGGACAAAACCAGGGAACACGCTATAAACATCAGATTGTCTCCAGCTTGAAATATTTCTTATGACTTGCAGTGGTGGGTCAGTTTCTATTCTCTTAATTTAAGGCTGCCTCCCCATGGCTCCTTCAAGCCATTCTCAGGATCTTTACCGTGTAATTCAGAAATCAGAAAGTTATGAATTAATCATTAGACCCGTGTAATGCTGAGGTGGGAACCATATGAAGCACTTCAGCTCAAGCCTCCATTTACATCTGAGTTCTTTCCTAGATGCTGACATCTGAAAGCACTTTGAGTGTCTTTTTGTCCATTAGGAAGCCCTTGACAGTCCAAGTTCAGCAAATGGAAGGAGGCTACACGTGCATTATTTTATGGCTTGCAATTATTTCCTCAGCTGAATTTTCAGGGTGGTACCTTGCTCAGGACAGCATCCTTGTATCACACAGCAAAATTACATGATTACCCCACAAGATTAAGAACATGCCACTCCCCAGGCACAGACAAAAGACTTCTGGAGACAGGGCTTTGTCTTACTCTGATTTACCAGATACCTACCTTGTGCACAAGCTCAAACTGCTTCAGCAGCTTCAGAAATCTAGGGAAGTGCTTGTGCCTCTATGGCTATAATCCCATCCCAAGCAGAGAGTCGGGCTGTTCCCCTGCCACAGCTCTGCTGCTGAACTCCTCTGGGACTACTGCTTTAGAAGTGATTTTATAATCTTCAAATAACAGCTTGCAATTTGACAATCTGATTTGGTTTTGCTTGTTTTCCCCACCACCACCTTACATACAGTTTACTGGAAAAAAAACCCCCAAACATCTGCCCTTTTTGGGAAAATTTTCAGCATCCCCATGCCATCTGCTGCTGTGCTGAAAGAACGGGAAATGCTCCTCCAGAGCCCAAGAGCACCCCAGCCCCACATCTGGCCCTCTGACCCAAGGAAATCTTATGCTTCAGAGTAAAGAGTTTGATGCTCCCAGGAAAACAACCCTTGCAAATTGCCTGCAAAAGGCTCCTGAATAAAGCTCAAGTCTTAGTACCACCCATCTCTGTCTCTCTTTGCATCCTGTGGCTTCCAGTCTTCCCGGGTGAAGGAGAGCATAACTGCTCTAAGAGCACCCACTTTCAGAAAGTAAGGGCCAGAAAATGGAAAAGAGGATGGATACCAAAAGAAAGGATAATTATAGAAACAATAAAAATCTCTTTTATGAAGTAAGAAGCTTTGCAAGCAGGATGTCTAGCACAGCATGTACCACTGCCCTGGTTATACTGTTACTCTCTGTGCTGTCCAAACACTGGCACATCCCACCCTCTCTCTTAATCAAAGGAAATACTCATTTGATATTGACCTGAACAGAGAGATATCCTCTCTGTTCATATGCCCGTACCTGCAGGCAGGTGGTTTCTGTCTGTCCTTTTGAGCCAGCTGCTATGTTCCTAACACAGAGAAGAGCATGGAGTTTGCCAGTCCTACCTTGCCTCAACAGCCAAGGCCTTCGTGAACTCCCAACCTTTATTTTCAGCATTGCCCATGCTGTTCTGCTTCTTCCCCAAGAAATGACCCTTGAAACTCACCATGAATCAGAGAAGAACCATCAACAATGGACAAAGGAACCCGCTCGGTGTTACAGTTTATGTTACCATTACAGCCATTGTCATATAAAGCTTTTATTTTCAAATGAAAAATTAAGTAGAATTACTCCCTAATGTAAACCATTACATTACTACAGCCATATTAGAAAATTAGGGAGTAAATATAAACACTGAAGAGATACACTAAATATTTTTTTACCCAAGTATCTATTTTTCTGTTACAAGGGAACTGTGATGGAAGCTTTTAGAAAGCATCTCAAACATCAATGTCTGAGAGGGTTGTGCCTATTGGTTACAACACACTGTAAGCCTGAATGTAAAACTCCTTCCTCTGATGAGAGAAAGTAACTCCTCAGTTAAAACTTCACCAATGCACCAACATCAGGTTTAGCATCCTACCAAACGGCAAAAACATATTTTAAATCCCTTGCACAGGATCTTCTGGAACCAGCCACCATTTCAAACAGAACCCATTCTGCATACAGTTAAGATGATGCTCTTTTTGCTATGGACTAACTCATCTGCCCTACTCGGGCCTGACAGAGGTGATGTATTTCTGAGTTCCCCAACGTGCTGCTTAAAATGTGCTTTGCTCGCAGTTCCACAGGCAGGATTTGATCACTGGAATAATTCAGGCATCCAAAAATTAGGAGAAAGGCATCACGGGGCGAGCAAGAGTCTCAATATTGCATACAAATAGCCTATAAACCAGTAAAGAACCATTAGGTCTGGTTACTAAGTGAATGGAAAACCAGCTAGAATAGACTGAAAGAAAACACTGGTATTAGAATACCACAAGTGTAAGAATTCTTGAACAGGCCATAAAATGATGAGGAGGATGGCAGATGAACAAGATACATTAAGAAAGCAATAGGATGAGCTCTACAAAGTTACCAAACGGTAAATGTAAGGCAGATTACTTTTGTTGTAAAGTAATTATTTCATGTTTACTATAACGTAAAGCCTGCAGATGAGCAATTACTCCAATAAATTGGTGAGCTGCAAGTTCACACTCCTGCTAATCCCGTGGCAACCAATTCATCTGGTCACATTCCTGTGTGTGTCTCGCCACTGGAGCTATTTCTATCACAAAATGAGATATATTTCTCTGCCTCACCTCAGCACTAATGTAACATCTTTTAAGCGCATTTGACATTAATGCTTTAAAACCCACTGCTTTTAGAACTGCCTAGAGTTAAATTTTCATTAACATTAAACAAAATACAAACAGGCCTTCAGGACTCCTAGCCTAATGAGAGCATCAGCATTGGGACAAGCGAAAAACAGCAGTTTCTTTACCCTCACTGCTAGAAAGGACTGGATTTTGGGTGATGACCCCATGTGCAGTGCCTACTTGCTCCTCTCTCATTTGTCCCTACCCCCCAAAAGCTCCTCGAGAAGCTTTACCATGCACTATTGTCATGAAAAATCACCCCATATTCAACAGCAGCTGCAGACACTGCCCAAACAGCCTTGCCTCAACTACCCTGGCTGATTGCTCAGATTTATACTGGAGTCACTGGGAAGAAGGAGAGAATATCAATATGGAGTCAGCGAGAAATCCTCTGCATGGATAAGGACAAATTTCTGGGTTAGTCTTTCCTGTGATGCAAGTTAGGATTCAAAGAAAAAATATTGAAATTGGAAGTCCTGTAGCGATCAATTTCTAAGGGAAAAAAATATGTTTGTATTAATCTACAGAACTCCGACTGCACAGACAATCTTTAAGAAAAATGCCTCTTATTTGAAAGTAAGAAAAAAGATAATTGGACTAATGTGGATTATTGTGTGTTAGTAAAAAGTCTGATCCAGAAAACTACACTTAAAAAATTATTCATACAAACAGTGTAAGTCTGAATAAAGGCTATCATGTGGAGTTCTGTACCTTTTATAAAAGCAATAGCACTATTATTAAAGCCTCCTTCCAACCCCCCATCAAAAGTCACAAGTCACCATTCATTAAAAATGCTCATTAACTCAGCTTTCCTTTGGCCAGGGGCTAGACTACTTGTGCATATACAGTATGGAGAGAAACGCCCCAATTAATCTTACACACATCTGCAGCAGGGGTGAGCAAGGGCTGCACGAGCAGTTTCATTTTCCTTATAAATCAGAACAAACTGGAACAGCTGAGCGTTACCACTGCCAGCCAGTGCCTGCCAGCTACTTTATGCCCTAAATTCTTTGAAATGTAGTACTCGAAGCTTTTCACTAAGCAGAACACAGTGATACCTTCAGCACGGGGAGAAGCAGCTCTCAGAAACAGCATCAGGTACCATCAGGTTAAGAAACTGCCCACATACCAGCACGCTGCCTCGTAAAGGTGTAATTAGCAAATACCTGTGATTTGTGCACAGCTGCCCTCACACGAACCTCACCCATTTGCTTTCAAACTTAAACTTTCTGAGCCGCCAAAGAAACTTCACGTAATGCAAGGACCTAGTCGTGTTCTCACCACAGCAGCCTACCTTTGGAAAAAAAAACAAAACCAAAACCAAACCCCACGTTCCGGTCAGCAACTGGAAACAGAAGAGAGAAAGGAGGGGAACGTCCAGTTTCATGCCATCAAAGGAAATCCTGAAGTGAGTAAAGACTTTTACTATTGTTGAAAGCGTCGTTACAATTACCAAGCCCATGGAGTGGGAAAAACTGCTGCACAAGTGCTGTGTAAGGGAGCACAGGTGTGTACGTGAGGAGTGTCATTCACCTCTGGCAGGGCTCAAGCATGTCACCCTTAATTGGAAAATTATCTTACCTATTTTCAGTAGCACCACAAGACATAATAACAATTCTAGCTCTAACCGGAGCATAAATTACTTGGTTTTAAAGAGCAACGAGCCCATCAGGAAAGGGAGGGTACAGAGATCTCCCAGGGCACGTTTCAAATACAGCCCTAAGAACCAAGTACACGGACCGTACGTGGAAATTTCTGAAATTTTAGCTGAACAATCAATGTGCAGGAGAGACAGAGTAAGATTTTAAAAAATCGAGTAAACTTACATTCCCAAGCTTAAGTTCTTCTTAAAAATATTAGTACAACTATAAAAAAAAATGATTGAAGTTATATAGAAAAAAAAAAAAATTATCAGACTACTCTGCAGACATATTTTCAGAGACACCAAAGAGACATCAGAAAGAAGATGGAAACTTTGAACTTCAGTAATTTGGGCTAGATCACTAATATTTGCAGTATATGCCCCAGGTATGTAGAACAACTGAGCTGTTGACCTCAAAAGGTTTGCATTAGCCTGATCCAACTTTTATTGGTGTCTACGAGTAATTAAACGAATAGAAGTGAAGAAGAGTCATAAAAAGGTTGTGCTAAGAAGCAAGTCAGCTTACACAGTTTTAGCACAAAATGTTTTCAGCAAAGAGGCACGAATCTCACAGAAAGCTCACTTGCATTTCATCTTGCTGTGGTTAAAATTAACCTCTATAGAGCCAGGAAGGTGGGGGAGAGCTTGCTGCACACACGTGAACCTCCACAGCGATTTCTCAGAGCCATTATTGATGGATGCCTTGAAGGCATAACAAAAGAAAGACTCTAACATTAAATAGTTTTTCCACTGTATCCTAAAAGTTTTATGTCACAGCTGTACCAGAGCCAGATTTAACAGTTAACCACATCCTGCAGACAAAACGTCACTCACATTTCTGAAGTCCAGTGTTCATCTGCGTGTAAGAAAGAAGCTGAAAGGAGAGGTCACCTGGTCCTGGCAGACAGGCCAGCATGGCAGACAGGCACTAACACAACATGGGGCATTCACTCCTCTGCACACTGCAACAACAGAGAGACAATTCAAAGTTATAATACAAGGAGGAACACAGAAAAGAAAGCGGCAAAGAGCCATCTCTGGCTGAAGGCCTGACCAAGCACAGATGCTCCGGCCCTTCCTGCATCTCGTAACGGCAACAGAAATGCTTCAAGAAGTGGGTCGTCTACAGGGTTAAAACTAAAAGAGCCGTTTTGCTCTCCTCTGCTGCTTGTCACACAGAGGATAGTCCTTAACTCTGTCCTCAAATTTCAAAGGTGGTTGTTAGGAATGGTAAAGAAACCACCATCATTCATTTTACTATATATTGAAACGCGCTGGCTATCCACCAGGTACAGCTGAAGCAAGTCCTCTGGAGAAATCCTGTCAACTGCTCTTTCCCATTTAATAAAAAGGCATGGCATGCATAAATTGAAGGAGAAGTATGCAGCGCTCTGCCTCGTGGCAAGATTAAGCTGCATGCCACAGCTTGTAATTTCTGTGGTCCATTAGGCTGAAAGATGAATGGCTACAACTTCCTTCATTTCACAGGAGACTCGCTAACCTGCGTGGCTCCGGGTTAGACAAACAGTAAGACATGCCTTCTGCACAAAGGAGCTGCAGAGGTGCCACCACCCTCTCCTGCACAGGTTTGGCATCTGTGAAATCAAACCTCAAAATGAATGCATGGAGTACTAAAGACACCATGCTGCCCCCCTCAAACCCCATCATGGGTGTACAGATACAAGGGGGGCTTCCAGCAACAAAGCTCAAACAGGGTTCAAACAGGATTACAGAGAGAAATTTGAGTTGGAACAAAGTCCACCTGGTCCAAGCCCTGGTTCAAATCCCCCGTCACAGCTACTGGGGTCAAGCCACAGCCAGCAACGAGCACTTTAGAAAGATCTATGAAACAGGGTTTGAGAGAGAGGATTCTCTCAAGCTGGAGAATCAGTCAACTTCTCCTCCTCGCCCAGATTCTCCACAAGCATCAGCTTTTTGCCAAAACATCTAAGGAGCAGCTTGAAGAGCCTTGGGGCTTGTTATATGCCCCCCAAAACAGGGAAAGAGTTAAAGGCTTCAAAAGTTATAGCTAGTTTAATTTCAGTTGTTTCAAAACCCCAATTAAAACAGTTGGGGAGGCATTCCAAGATCAAGACAGGTGAAGCAGAAAGCTCGAGACCAGCATGAGAAGCCATGGCTGCAGAAACCCTGCAGAGACCACTTCTGAAAGAGTCACACTGTCGAGGACTGTACAAACTATTGTCAATGAAACCTGTGGATGACGTCAACGTCAACGCTCTGTCCTGGATAGCACCACCGCCTTCATGCTCCAGAAAGCCCCAAAAAACCAATTTCTCTGCAGGGACATTTTAATGACTTTAATTTGAAACCTAATCTCAGACCACTGTCACAAGTCAGACTGCCCAAGGAGTACCTGCACTAGGTACAATGTGGAGTTAAAGCTTACCCACAGCACAGCAATTACTCGCTGTAATTCATTAGCTCCACGTTCATATGCATCTTCTGGGTTCAACATGCAAAGGCTGATCAAACCAACGGCCAAGAAATCTTGTGCAAATATTCATTTATGAAAACTTCTGCATCTTCAACGTGTGAGTGCTCTCAAAGCTGACTAAGCATTACTGATCAAGCCTGTTGGGTGTCAGTGGGACTAACAATTACAAATAATTTTGGGCACTGAATGTCAGTTTGACAACTCCATGCTATTGCCCATTCAACTCCCCCACTCCCAAGTAACCACAACTCGGTGCCATGAGAAACAAACACACAATGTCACCCAGCCACAAGGTCAACCACCAAAAGAACAAGTGTACATTTGTTCTCCATTTCATCCCTATGAGATAGTAACAATCTGCACTACTACAAATTCAAGACTTGTAGTTGTTAAAAAAAAAAGGTCAAAACCTGGATTTTACTCTCACTCTCTGTAGCAGGTAGAATTCTCAGTCTTCCAGAAGGTTTCAGAAATGATGATGGAAGACCTGTCACATCCACAACTTAAAGGAATTGCTTTAGGAACTGAAAAGTGGCTTCACCTTTATACATGAGATTCACTGATGACTTTAAGCACTCAGTGTTCAGTGAAACGTTGCAAACAGCCTGTGAGCAGCAGTTTCTTGCCCCAGAGCACACCTAGCAAGACCAAAAAGACCAAACAACAATCTGGCTCCTTTTCATCAGAAGACAAAACCACTCTGAGTTGCCAGAGCTTTACCTGAGTAAGCAGCAGAAACACTCACAGTCAGCAAGAAAAAAAAATAGTATTTTCCTTTTTTCCCCCTCATTTCATCAACTTTAGAAGATTGGCAAAAACAAGGCTTGTTTCTCAGTGAAAAGCAGACAAATAAAATGTACAGCCTTCACTGTAGTCAGAAAACCATCGGACCACACCATTCCCATCTTCACCTAAGCATCTACCTTTTATTCCAGCAATGTCTGATGCCAGCCCAGGATTACTTCCCATCCCCACACGGCCAAAGGAGCTCGGTGTCTAAAACATTACTTAACTGATGGCAAGTTGTTGTGCAGCCCTGGCAGAGAGAAAAGTGCTCTGCAGCACCGCACTGCACTCAACAGGCTCTTGGACTGAACAAGTAGTATTTCTGACAGCAAGATACGGGGAGGCTTTGCTCACCTGCTCCATCATTAACGCTCATTATAGCCTGAATGCTGTGACTCTTTGAGTAAGCCTCTTGTTGAAGTGCCACCGAGAGGCTCAGCGCCACACACACAGCAATAAACAGGATAATGGCACATTAGGAGAGAACAAGTGATTAAGAGTGGTCACAGCATTCAATTCAGAATAGCCAGGCTTCTGTGATAAGACAGCAGCATTTCCTTGAAGGTTAAAACATGTATTTACAGAAGCTTTAGCTCCAATACAGAGAGGAATGTTACAAAGAGGGCTATAAAGGCAAGTTGTTCCCGCAGGCGGATAATCATTTCAGGCAATGCCAAAGGTTCATAAAAGACTGGGGTGGCAATAATAATTTTAAAGGAAATACTGGACTTACAAAAATCATTTTAAGTGGAAGCATAAAATTATTCTTTTAGCTTGATTTGCAATAAACCAAATTGATGCCATCTAGGTCACTGCTGAGCATTAAAAAAAGAAATTCAGATTTATACATAAGTGCTGACCATAACTCCAACCCCAAATTCCATATTATAATTAAAATCCTGCTCCAATTTTTGTTCTCTATGAAATTAACCATTTTTCAAAATCGAGATCTTTACAAACAAGCCTGTTTGCTTCCCTTTGTGATACTCAGCACCTGCCTGCTTCCTTCTGTCCTGACTCATCTCCAGCACAAGCCAGAGCAGATAACTCCAACACACCACCCAGCTAAAATGAACCAAAATCCCCTGCATGGACTGTATTTGGGATGGAGGGCTCAGGCTGGTGGTGCAGGGTCCTGACACAAAGGCAGCTGGGCCCATCATACCCTCTATTGCTTCTAATTAGTCCAGAGCAGGAGATAAACTGAACTTGGCACATCAAAGACTTCTCACCAGCAGACTTAGCTCCATGGTGGAAACTCGTGTGGGCACCAGCACCTGCAAAGCTCCCTGCAGGGCTGCTGCCCCAGCCCCTCTAAGGACAGGCAGCGTGTTACTGGGGGAACTGGAATGGACACAGCGAGTCAGGAACCGAGGGTGTTTTGCATGTACCAGGCTCAGTAACACTGTCATCTAAAACCAGTTGGCTGCAAACTGGAGAGCAAGATGACCAGTAGGCTTTGGCACTCAGTAATGGAAGGCAGCCATAAACTCCTTACCTTTAAAATTTTTACATTGTATTTTAAACTGGTTCTATACATCGTCAAACACAGCACAATGAGCTATATGAAAAGATAAAGTACATTTCTAGAGGAAAACAATCATTAGATTGGAATAAATAAATACCCCTCTTGGAAGTGATTTTAATCTAATCTGCCTGTAGGATATAATCTTAACAGTGCAGATACACCAGGACGCTCTATGAAATCACAGGTTTAGACACAAGATCAGATTTATTTTCTGCTAAGATTTATTAATAATTAAATCAAAGCATGTTAAGTTTAAGAGGGATTTGCAGATAATTATCACATCCCCACAATGACTATTACATTCAGACTTACCTGCACATCAAGGTGTTTTTTGGTCCAGGCAGCACAAGTGTCCCCTGCACTGGTTTTCAGAGTAAGTCCTGTCACCACCACGGCTCATGGAATAAGGCAGAATAACTCACCTCCTCCCATTGCCAGCACCCTCCCCTTAGAGCTAAGAATCAGTTCCAGTAAAACTTACCATGATATTGCCTTTCTGGACTAAAAATACATAGTATTTATATTCAAAGATTAATATTGCCTCTGCCAGACCCGCTGCTCCTCAGGCCAGGGGAGACTTTAAGAAGCAAGAGTAAAACCTAGGTGTAAAGCAACTCACTACCACTAGGAAATTTCTAATATCGTAACGCAGCTTTATCATTATATAAACAGACCACATATGTAGAGTTATTGCCAAGTTTTAAAATACGCCCGTCTCTGAAGCTCCCAAGAGACCTTACAGGGTAAGCACACAAAGGAAACGCTCCCCACAAACCATCCCCAGCCAGTGAAATATGGGAAAGGGAGCCAGCTGAGACGAAAGCGAGCTGGTGAAGTGTAAAGTTAGGTTCCTGAAAGTAAACACGCATGTTTGAAATTCCACGATGAACTGCGGGCTTGTTCACAAAGCTCGGGGCCAGGAGGAAGCAGAAGCATCTACCCACACACAAAAGAAAAGCTCCAAAGTATTCCAAGTTTCCAGCACCCTGGGGTCCCGTGAGCCGTGCGAGGGTTGTTAAGCGCTTGCGGCTGACTGAGCCGCTTCGCTTCTCCTCCTTATTCACAAGGTGGCCCCGTGAAATTCCATAACCCCTGGTGGGATTCACGGCAACCCCCGAAGGCACGCGGCACATTCCGGGTTCAGCCGTATAGAAACGCTGCAAACAAAACCCAAAAACCAGCTCGGGTTGCGAAGTTTCTTTGGTACGAGTGTCTGGGAGAGCTTGCCAGGAAACAGAATTGAATCCGGGCCAATTTTCATGCTCCGAGGGAAACTCAGTGTCTCATTTACCCCCTGGCAGGCTCCTCGAGACCAAATGAGATTCACTCCTTTTCCCCTCTCGCAAACTAACCTAAAAACTAGGGGCTTCAAAAATTTGTTCGTGTCAACTGCAGCTGCTGAACCCCCCCACCAACCTCAGCATTCAATCCAATTCCCACCAGTCAGCCGTGCCTCGCCTGACAGTGTCTAGACCCATCCTGCAGGTTTCCTGCCTTCCTCCAGCTCCAAAACCTCTCTTTATTCTTGGGCACTTACCAGAATGGCCCTTTCCTGGGACTGCTGAAGAGCCAGAGATAAATCTTACCGTTTCCTGGAACAAAATTACCAAGCTAGCACTGTATTCACTGCCGGCCAGTATCACATCCTCTTCATGTTTTATAAATGGAAAACTGCAAAATAATGCGCAGAGAGGTAGTCTTTTGAAATGGCAATAAATCACAATAGCATCGAGTGTACTTGGGGATAAATAAATAGGAAGGCTGAACAATAGAAAGTCGCCTTTTGTAACAAGTGGAGAGCAGTGTCAGCATCTGCTGGCACAGGACCTTTTGGCTTTCTGCATTCAGGTGGACCTTTTGTAGAGCCCCGCAACGGTTTCCATCAAAATCAATTTTTGCTTCTTGCAGTTTAATTAACTACGATTTTGCTTGTACACCATTTCACCTTTTAGGCTGACCTCCATTTATAATGTTACTCAGGCAACAAAATTAAATAGTTTGGAGGGGAAGGCAGAGAGAATTTAAATGGAAGCGGGGTGGCTTTGAGAGAGAGAGAGGAGGCACCTGCTGCGGCACAACTCGGCTCCTCTCCCCGAGCCGGGATGGCAATGCTCAACACGGAAGAAAATGAAGCAGCTTTGGGGTAACAGCACTTAAAAGGAATATTGTTCATATCACACTGCTTGTGCCCAGGGGCTATCACTAAAGGCTTCCAGGTGAGCAATTTTGAACAGGATGTAGTGCAGTAAAAAAGCCAAGGCGGCAGCTCTGGGCTCCAGGTACCGCCACACGTGACATCAGCTCCATCAAATTCACTCTCCGGATAAAGCAGCAGAAAGCTCAAGGTTATGATCTTACGAGTTTAAAAAAGCCTTTTTTTAGGTCGGTCCCAAGAGATTATTTTAAAACACAGTGCTATGCATCTGCTGAAGAGTGGAACAGTTGGCTTTAATTGTAAGATGGATTTTTACATAGCTTCTGACCTTTCATCTAATTGAGGCCTAAAGAAGAAAAAAAGA
This sequence comes from Scolopax mira, assembly GCA_004320125.1. Classification (NCBI taxonomy): domain Eukaryota; kingdom Metazoa; phylum Chordata; class Aves; order Charadriiformes; family Scolopacidae; genus Scolopax; species Scolopax mira. The sequence continues at coordinate 38,251 of BJBW01003203.1, read as the reverse complement.
AGAGGAAAAGCTATACGTCACTTCAGTTATTAAAATCCATCAAGCTCAGACTTTAGCCTTGGGATAACCACAGCCAAAAAATTGACTTGCAAGTAATTATCACTGCTATCTGCAATAAAAGTTAATTGGACATAATTGAACTAAAGCCCTAATCTGAATGAAGCTGTTGCTGGCATGAAGCCTGCTCCTGCTTGCACTTTGCAAATGAAACTGCGAGCAGTAAAATGGACAAACACAAGGCTGCTCTTACAGTCTGCCCACTGCAAATCACAGTGCAGATTCTGCAAACAGCTCGTTAGCTTGGCCAAGATAAAGCCATTAAGAGGGCCTGTCCTCACATCCCAAACACACCCTTCGACAATACCCCAACACCATCAAGGCACAGAGTTTCAAAACCAAGTTTCAGTTTTACCGACTTCTTTATTACACGGACTGAAACCGAGATGTCACGAGATGCTGCTTTCATCAGACCCTGAACCCTGTAAATACCAGCATAAATAATGTACTTTCTGAGCACGTCAAGACACCGACTCAAAAGGTTTTCAGCACTGATAATTTACCACCTTCATGCAGTTCAATAGCCTTTCCTGTTGCAAGACCAGCTTCTTTCATCTCGGCAGCAGAGCAGACAATTAGCTGCTTTCTGTGCTCAGCCCATGCAGGTGGCTGGGGGAAGGGAACGTTAAACTAAATTCCTGCTGATTCGTTCGTTTATATTTTGCATTTTTGTTAACTAACAGACCAGAAAGCGGTCCTCACCCCCCATACTACTTTAGAACTTCCTTTCAATTTTAATTATTAACACTCTGCCCTTCACTAAAGCATATCAAAGCACTTAACAAACATTACTGAAGCCACATAACCACTCTGAAATGGGCAAAAATTACACACAACTCCTTTTACAGAGGCTTAAGGTTTTTTGACTAGGTATGTGTCAGAGCAGTGGTCTCCTGAGCACAGGGCCAGCTTACGACAGAAGAGATTGAGGGAAATATCCAGATCACCACAGGTTTCTGACGTAATTTTGGATGAAGCATTTAATCACCTGATGCCGTGGTTGCTCCTCATTTAAAGGACGGCAGCGGGTGACATTTTTCTACCATTGAACATGACCCTGAAGATAAATGAAATTGCTGAGCATTCAATACCACCTTGACTTCTCACGTCAGGCTTACAAGGTCACGGTCTGGGCAGTCTCATGGGGAGAACAGGAAGCAAACCACGCTTCCCTCTCCGGAACACCATTTGCTCACCACCGCTCCTCCGCATTTTCGTGTCTCAGAACAGAACTTCGGAGCTCAAGAAAGCTGCAGTGGAGAACCAGTGACATCAATTCCCTTTCATGACCCAAATCAGTGGCTTATTTTACTTAGCTCAAAGCTCTCACCTCTTTTAAAGCCTATTTTTAGATTTCACTCCGTATCCTGCAACGCGGTAGGAGCTGACAGACAACACAGGCGTAAGTAGGTCTTGCCAGGTAGTGCAGGCCACTTCTAAGGCAAAAGAAAGGTTTAGAAAAGGCAAGTCGGGACTATTGTAGGGCCTGGCCAAAGCTTCAAAGGACTTTTTCTGGCTGTGCTTGAAACACATATGCTAGTGGTCAGTTATGAGACAGATGAGATACTACTTGTGGTTTTACCACGGGAACGTATGCAAGAAATAGGAAAATTGACCTGCCTGAAGTCAAAAGGGATTTGAATAACTTTGTATCTCCTTCCTCTGAATTTTCACTATGCTAAAGCACTCTGACCTTTAATTAATTTTCTTTATTCTTTTATATGGTAACTTCCAACTCCAAGTTTTTAATGCTATACTGGTGGGAAACAGGGATAAAGGAACAGTCTGGGATGTTAGTTACATTTCACAGTGCATAAATCTGCAGGGTCATTTAGGAGAGGGAGCAAAGGATGCTACAGTTGGGACTGCAGCAGTTCAGAGCAGAGGCCAGGAAAATACAGCATTGTCATCAAAATCCTAACTTGCCCAGGACATTAGGCCTACATTTGTATTTTCAAAATGCAAAACAGACTCCCTGCCCATCACTGTAACATTCACAGACAGTACCATTTTGAGCGGTGTAAAACATTCCTTCCTCCAAAGCATCCATTATCCTCAGGGCAAACTAAAGCCACCTTCTTCCTACGTGCTCGAGCAGCATCTCTAATATCACAGCAGCTACTATAAAATACAGAACAGACTTACAGATATGAGTGTGCCTGTTTTCACATGAACATGACAGTACTAAGGTTAGCTGAGATGACTTCCATCCAAAGCAAACTCAGAACAACCCAGTTCTACAAACTACAGGATGCTGCTAACACATACCCCAGTGGAGGCACCACACATTCCCACCAACAGACATTCTCTGTCCTTGTACGCAACTTCCTTCTGCCTTCAAGTGATAAGAAACCAAAATACACATCAACCCCTTTCCCATGGTGGAGAGTCTGCAGTTATAACCTCAACACCAGCAGCAAGAAGGTGCACAGTCTTGGTGTTACATGCAACTTTCCTGGGAAAAGCATGAGGTTGTAATTCTGGGCTTTCCTTTACCACAAAGGATATGCCAGAGCTATGAGCTTCCTCGTGCCACTCTCAGCCTGAATTCTTACCCTCTCAACTTTCTTGCCTTCCCAGATTTGGGAAGGAAGCTTTTCTTAAGTACAGCAAACAACTGCCCAGGCAAAAGGGAAAGGAAACATGAAACAGCTCCCTCACCAGTGGCTGCTTCGCACAGATCACCATTATCTTCTTTCATTCCACACTTGCTCTACAAAAGCCCAGAATTAAAGTCTTAATCATGACTTACAGGAATCCTTGTGGCTGCACATGGCAGAAGGATGACAGTTTTTCCTTCTAAAATATAGTTAGAAGTTACAGATTATGAGAGTCCTCCGAGTAGTAAAGTAGCTATCTTGCCCTGTTTATTACAAGCTGATTATTTCAAAAAAATATTTTTTAAGAGCTAACGTTGAACAAATTTTACTTCTTTGCAACACACAAACAACAAACTAGACATTTGTTAGACATTGAAAAATATGCTTCAAGTCCTGTTTCAAAAATAGGTTCACTTGAAAATGAGAAATATTTGCAAATAAGATGAGGCAAGATGAATTAGACTTCATACAAAACAGAAAACTGAGCTTGCATATTTCGGAAAAAAATAAAAAGTGACTCACTTGTGGACCAGGTGTGCTGGTGGCGTGTGAACACAGGCGGGCAGGGGGGACAGATTTCAGTTTGCATTGGTTATGCATGGGTACTGTTTTGACCTGTACAATTACACTGACAGTTGTCTGGTTTAGTATTTAGCTCTGGATACTGAATTAAGGTCCCACCTGCAGTGAATTTTTAACAGCCTATTTACAAAGCAAGTAGAGAAATATACAGCAGATTTTTATTTAAGATACAAAATTGGGAGATTTCTAATTGTGCACAGTGCCAGAACTTCCTGCCAGACCGTGAGCACATCAGCTCTTAGATACATTTTACCATTTGTAAGGGCAAGATAAGACCTTCTTCTGTAGCTGGAGATATTGTGCAGCCGACTGTAAAGATGAAAAGCGTTCTAAGAACCTCAAACAGAAGCTGCAACACAAGTACAAAACACTCAGCAGCAGAAAATACAAGCCTTGGGGCGAATACCAAAGAGCTGGACCGGACACTGGGAAGGCGTTTTCCCATCAACCTTCAGACTGAGGTGCTGGTGCCCCAATGGCTTGTCCTGATGCAGACCATGTGTCCTTATCAGTCCTCCAAGAAACTCAAAGGCCATCATATAGCAACTCAACAGGAAAAGGGACAAGAAATGCATTACTTGCAAGCAATTGTAAGAAGTCTTTGCTATTCTGTGGTTTCCCAAGAAGCATGAAATTCCCAGTTGCTTGGCTGGCACTTCCAAATGTGTAAGGTGTTTTCAAAACCTCTGCACACCACAAGCACCAGCAGATTTTTGTCTGCAGGCCTGATAAAACACTTCAGCACAACCTCACCTGATTCCTTTAGCAGCCACCAACCAAAACTTACATTCACAAAATATTTCTTTTTTTCATGGTAAGTTTTACTGAGCGCAGGAGATTTTTGTTTGATTTTGTGCATTCTTCCTCCTCTGCACTTGCCTTTTTCTTTTAAAAGAACCCCACACGTACACATGGCAATAAATAAATTGTATGGACAGGACATGGAGGCAGTCGTAACTGTACTATTGTGAGTGAGACATCCCTTTGTGTGGTAAACACAACCTGGCTGCGTGGGCAAGTAGAGAACAAATACTGCTCCTGCAGCCCTTAGGACCATACCTCAACACCAAACACAGCATGAACTGGCCTGAATGAACGCTGAGCTTTCCACAATCTGTGCTGCAACAGCCCCGGGCAGCCCTGACCTCCATGGTGTATCTGCCCCTAAAATGCAGCACATCTCCCCCAAGCACCGTGTGAGAGCCCAGTCAAGTGCGTACACGAGACAGTGACTCAGGCAATCCCTAAAGTATTGCTTGATTTTAATTTCCAGACAATTTGTCTTTCCAACCACAGAATTGCTACAGTCAACAAATTCAAAAGGTAAATTTTTCTACCTTCAATTAACTCCATTAGTACTGTTTATAGCTATGTGATTGATAAATGCTCTACAGAAGCTGTAATTAATGTATTTTTTCCTTGGAACACATACTGAACCCCTTGGCGCTCCGATGCTTAATGAAAAGCAATTTATCAACTTGCTTTGAATAGCTGGATCTGACTCCTTAATGCAGAGAGAAACACACTTTGCTTTAAGGACTACTCCTCCAAACCAGAAATGCACACTGCCACACCACAAATGCCATCAGACATGGTTTGGATTTTGACTGGGATGACAGAGACTGGAGTGCTCATCTCACTGAGAAACTGGGTAGGGTTTAGTAGAGTTTAGCTGGGATCCTCTCCCCTGGGATGCTCCAAAGCAGGAGATTTGCAGATGTGCTTTTCCAGGCCAGAAGTCAGGAGTGCCTTTTTGGGACACTGGACAAATTTCCAAATTCTTCTGTGCCTGTGCAGTCAGGAGCCTTCTCACCACTCCTGGTGCTGATCTTAACTGGCCCAGCTCACTGGGAAACAGCAGCAGCACAGCACGTTTCAGCCTGGACATGTGTTCAGCTGCTCACAAAGCGGACAAAAATAAAGTGCTTACAGAGTGTTTGAATGTTCATTTCTCAAACTGAGTGTTGCTTTGCATAGTTGACGTATGCAAAAAAATAAAAAGCAGCATTTTGGAGGAAAGGCTTGACATCACAGAAAATTTTATGTTGGTATTAACCGCTGGGGGGATTAACCAACCTTCAAAGTCTAAAACCTAAACTCGCATTTCTGGGCTAGGATTTCCATTGTAGAAACTGGTCTGTACTCCATGTGGCAGATTGAAAGTAAGGATTACATATTTCCATTGCACACATAGGTCTGTTTCCCATTCCTGCAGTGTCTTGCTTGCTTCCATTTGTCTTTTGATGCAGATAAAAGCCAATGCAGATTGCAACTGCTGATACAGAGAAAGGTGCAAGACATAGTACGCCTTTGGACTAAGGAAAAAAAAAACCAAAAAAGGACTCGGGTCCAGACTGCTAGAGCATGTCAAGAGATTGTCTTTGAAACTACAAAACTAGAAATGAAAGCGCTGCGTTTTTATTTGATTTGATCAAAGCGACTGGAGGGGAGGGGGAGAAATCACATCCTACAGATGCAGGCTAAAATTTAACTACTTCACACATAATGTGGGACCAGCTGATCCCATAGAGACATAAATAAAGAGAGAAAACAAAGAGGTAAAGTCACTCTCTCTCTGAATATGCTGCTTCCACAGATCGCTGCTCCAGGGTCTGCCAAAGAGCAACAGGAACTCATTTCAAAGCCAGAGAGACAGAGGAAGCACATACCCAGCGCTCTCGCCATGGACACACATTTTCAGTCTCCAGTGAAGAGTAGAGGAGAGAGCTCCTGTCAAATCAGAGAAAACAGACTCCAAATGTAATGGCTATTTGAATAAATAACCAATTACTCCCTGTGTGACACTGCTCCACCGACCTGACTGCGGGATACCAGCAAACCGTGGCCATCTTCCGGAGGAGGGCTTTGTACTGCAAAGGGACAAGATCATAATTCTCCTTGAATGGAGCACCAGGAGAAGCAGGCTTTGCAGAAGTACAAATCACACGACAGGTA